>CAUYLG010000929.1:0-10094 GCA_963573385.1 Cacajao melanocephalus | reverse complement strand
TTTTTTTTTTTTTTTTGAGAAGGAGTCTTGCTCTGTCGCCAGGCCGGAGCACAGTGGTGCAGTTTCAGCTCACTGCAACCTCCGCCTCCCAGGTCCTAGTGATACTTCCGCCTCAGCCTCCCAAAGTGCTAGGATTACAGGCATGAGCCACCGCGCCCGGCCTAATTCTTTTTGCTATACTATATGCCATGCTTGTGCTCCCTGATGAGAATAGTACCACATTAATGCTATTCATTGTTAAATCCTAGCATCCAACATAGTACTTGTATGCAGCAGGGACCTAATCAACATGTAAGTGAATAAATACATCTCTTGGTGACCTAAATAGAATCATTTAACTAGATGTTTAAATCAGAATGCTTTGAGTTGTAAGTAACAGAAAACTGGCTTAATAAAGGATATTTGTTGACTCTTGCAACTGAAAAGTCCAGTGGAGCCCAGCAGTCAGGCATGGTTTGGTCAGGACTTCACTTTTGTGCCAGTCTCCTGACTGCCCCCTTGGTATCATCCTCAGGCTTGTCTCTCTATGGTAGCAAAATGACTGCAGCAGTTCCAGACATTACATCTGTATTCCACAACATCCAGAACAAGAGAGAATACAGAGAATCTGTATCACAGAAGTCCCAGCAAAAGTCCTAAGAGTCACTGTGAATTGAATAAGGTTATATGCCCACTTCTGAATCAGTGGGCATGTGGCAAGGGTTATTTACTACTGGTTTGTATGACAAGATGATGAGTCTAGGGTTAGTGGCAAGGATTGTTTACTGGCTTAGCCTAGATCATGTGCCTAACCCTTAGAATTGGGGGGATAGGAGAGGAGGAGAGTAGAATCAGCTTTCCTGAGACTACATGAATTCCTGATAGGAATTGAGACTTTGGGGAAAGGGAAAGCAGTCTGGATCCTGAGGATGTAATCAACAGGAATCCAGCTCAATTGAATACACTGAATTGTGTGGCATAAATAAGGGCTGCAAGAGTTAGAGGGCAATGAGTGAAGGTTGCAGCAGAGTAGGGAGGCTTCATGGAGGAGGATGAGAGACTAATTCAAACCCTGAAGAGGTAAAAGATTTGGGCCGGGCACTGTAATCTTAGCACTTTGGGAAGCCGAGGTGGGTGGATCACCTGAGGTCAAGAGTTCAAGACCAGCCTGGCCAACATGGTGAAATACCATCTCTACTAAAAATACAAAAATCAGCCAGATGTGGTACCACATACTTGTAATCCCAGCTACTCGGGTGGCTGAGGAAGGAGAATTGCTTAAACCTGGGAGGTGGAGGTTACAGTGAGCTGAGATTGCACCACTGCACCCCAGCCTATGCAATGAGAGTGAGACTCCATCTCAATCAAACAAACAAAAAAAATTGGGCAATGAGATAGGGAGGTGGAAAGGAAGGAGCATTTCCCATGTGCTAAACATCATGCTAAACCCTCTGTATGCTAGGTATGGTGGCTCACGTCTGTAATCCCAACAGTTTGAGAGGCTGAGGCAGGTGGATCACCTGAGGTCAGGAGTTTGAGACAAGGTTGGCCAACATGGTGAAACCCTGTATCTACAAAAATATAAAAATTAGCCAGGCGTGATAGTGCAGTCCTGTAGTCCCAGCTACTCAGGAGACTGAGGTGGGGGAATTGCTTGAACCCAGGAGGCGGAGGTTGCAGTGAACTGAGATCATGCCATTGTACTCTAACCTGGGCAATAAAGCAAAACTCCATCTCAAAAAAAAAAAAACAAAAAAAAACAAACCTCTGTTTAACCCTTACAATGACCTACAAGTTTGCCATCATCATTATCCTCATTTTACAGATGAGAAACTGAAATCCAGGGATCACACAGTAAGTGTTGAGGTTGGGACTTGGATCCAGCTTGTCTGGCTGAGAAGCTTGTGCCTGGAGCTATGATGCTGGTGAGTAAAGTAGACCATGGTCACTTGGGAAGTTTGCATTAGTGAAGTGAGTGGCCTGAACTCAGGTCATCACAGAAGTAGTGCAGAATGTGAAGTTCTTCTCTCAGCTGTGCTGTTTTCAGGGCAGCAGGGATCAAAACCAAAGCACAATTTCTTTGAAAATTTACCAAACTCTGACCTTAATCATGTGAAACCTTGTGCCTTCCCTCCCCACCAGATGGATTCTTCAGACCTGGCCTAGGTCCTGGTTCTGCTCCTTACTAAGTGGCCTTGAATGTATCACTCACACTCTGAGCCTCAGTTTCCCCATTTGCAAAATAGGCATAGTAATACCTACCACATTTATTGATTCAACAGATTTACTCCTGCCTTATCTTTGCTGGGCCTGGGCGACCAAGAAACAAAGATGAATGAAACAGTGCCTGCCTCCAAGGACCTCCCAGTCTAGCAGAGGAGACGGATATAAAAGCAGAAAGACTTGTGGAGAGCAGTGGAAAACACAGATCAGGGAGTGATCAACTTAGCTTAAGTGGATCTGGGAAGGCCTCAAAGCAGGGGACATCTGAGCCACACCTTGAAGAGTTAGTAGGAGTTTGCCAGGCAGCCACTGGGTGCAGAGTTTTGTGAATCAGATAAGCTGTGTCAAATCAATGTATTTTATAAATTGGGCTCCCTTTCCCTGCTAGGCTCATACCTCAGCTTGCATTGCTGCTGTGGGAAACAAAGAAATGCCCTAGAAATCCCTCCCTAGGCCAAGAGTTCCTAGAATTAGGGGCTGGGAAAGAGTTTTGCCTGCAGGTCAAAGTCTAGGCTCATCATCTTGCCACACAAGGCCTGTTTGACTTCATCTTTCTCTTAATTTTACGCTCATGCAAAACAACCACCTAGAGTTCCATGAAATCAGTACCTCCCTGTTTCTCCTCCTGTGTCTCCTTCCTCTCCACACCCACCTGGCAAACTCTAATTTGTCTCCTGGAAATGTGATTGGCCCATACCCCACTCTTGCAGCCTCAGCACCCTTTTATTTGTAAATACATGGACTCCTCCTACTTCTCCAGGGGACTGGGGTTCCTTCAAAGACAAAGAGTAGGTCTCAGTCTCTACTGTACCATCCCTAGCACCAGCTGATGAAAGCTGCATCTCTGGATGGGTGGTTAGGAGTCTCACTTCTTCCATAAACATTGAGCTTCTGCCACAGGCCTGCTGGCATTGAGTCAGGCAAAAAGGATTCAGGAAGCAAACGGTACAATCCAACTGTGGAAGCACTCACAGTCCAGAGAGAAACTCGCATGTAAACAGTCCATTGTAATATTGGGTGATATGTGCTGGGATGAAAGGATATCTGGAGCATGAAAGGGATACAGGAGAAATCAACTACTTTGGGCACATGGGAAATTGAGCAGGAATCTGCCGGGTGGTGAAAGACTGAAAGACAGTAGAGCTTGTATGAGACATGAAAGTATGAACAAGCACAGCAGGCTTCAGGGTCAGTGAGTATGTGTATGGCTGAAGGAACATGGGAAGAATGGAAGGGTGCTGGGAGAAGCAGCTAGGGAAGCAGGCAAAGGACAAGGAAGAGCAGACCTTACCCTCATGCCAAGGGTTTGGACACATTTTAGAGCCAGTTATTTAAGCTTTTCAAGCAGGGAAGGGATGATGTGGTAAATTTGTGTTTTAATGTGGAACAGGGAGGCCAGCGCTGTTCTATTAGCCCAAGGCTTTTGGCCACTTAACAGTATTAACAACAGTTAAGGCTTACTCTGATTATTCTCTGCAGGCCCCATTCTAATGATCTTATGCATTTTATTTTATTTTGAGACAGAGCCTCACTCTGTCACCCAGCCTGGAGTGCTGTGGCACAGTCTCTGCTCACTGCAACCTGTGCTTCCAAGGTTCAAGCAATTCTCATGCCTCAGCTTCCCAAGTAGCTGGGATTATAGGTACGCACCACCATACCTGGCTAATTTTTATATTTTTAGTAAAGACGGGATTTCTCCATGTGGGCCAGGCTGGTCTCGAACTCCTGGCTTCAAGCAATCTGCCCACCTCAGCCTCCCAAAGTGCTGGAATTACAGGTTTGAGCCACTGTGCCCAGCCACCTTATGCATTTCAAATGATTTGATTTTCCTAGGGCCCTATGAGACAGATACATTTTAAGGTTCAAAAACTGAGGCATAAAGAAATAAAATAACTTGCGTAACTTGGTAAATGGCAGGCCTGACTGCACTCTGGCTGGCACACTTGAGGGCCTGTGCTATTACTGTGCTAGGTAGGATCTCGTAGTCTTCACAGTAATGATATGCTAACGAACATTTGTTGAGCACGTATTCCATACTGTGCTTTGCTCTGTGGGCTTCAGATTGTTACCTTGGGTTTAACCAGGTTCTAATCAGCTTGGCAAGAAGGACACTGTCTGCCTGGGAGACCAGCCCCAGAGCCCACAGTCCAATAGAGACACTTCCCGGTCTTGCTGTGTCTGAGCTGCCTGTAGGGAAGTGGCCTGGCCACCTCCCCAAATTGCTGATGGCGTGACCTTTGGCAGGGGCAGCCAGAGCCTCATGCTGCCTTTGGCTGAGAGCCCGGCCAGAGGGGCTGAGCCAGACTAGAATGAGCAGCTGCATGGGCTGGGCCCCTGGGGCCTCCAGACACCTTGGCTCAATGCCTGGACACTATTCGAGGCTGTGACAGCCAGAGCTGGGGACCAAGCACCAGGACCCCTGAGTTCCAGTCCCAGCTTGGTGGCTGATGTACTGCAGGACCTTGGGCAAATCCCTATCCCTCCATTAAGTTTCCTGGAAGGCAATTGAATAAGATTACTCCTGTCCTTGACCTTCCTCCCTAATATCATCTATGACAGCCTGGACATTTGGGATACCACAAAGTAGTCCCTCCTCCCTGGAACCCAGGCCCCAGGTTATTTAGGATCTCTCCTTGGTACCAAGCCCTACTGGGCACTGGGGCCACAGAGGGGAGCTGAGCTGATCCCTGCCTTCAAGTAGCTCCCAGTTGGTTGTCAGGTGGTGACAGGGTTGGGGGCGTGGGAGGGGGCAAGCGAGACAGACAGGAAAACCAGCCATCAATCCAGTGTGGTAAGTACTGCAGTGCATAAAGAGAAGAAAATACTGCACTACGTAGACAGAAGGATGCCCAGGGAGCTGCAGGGCTCCATGGAGAGAGCAACTGACTGCCTGCAGTGGTGTGGAAGGCTTCCCAATAGGAAGGACATGGAGCTACTGCATCTTCCAGGTAGAGAAGTGTATGTGCTTTCCTATTGAGGGAACAATCTGCACAATGGTCTGGAGACAGAAAAGACCAGGTGTGTTGAGGAAAGAGTGAGCTCCATGTGGCAGATGGTGGGGAGGAGAGTGTGTGTGAGTACAGGGAGATGGGGCTGCAGGGCAGGTAGGAGGCAGCAGGGACTGAATTGAGTGCCAAGTTCCTGAGCCACAGCTCAAGGCTGGAAGGAGCAGAGCCCACACACAGGCTTCACAGGCACTGGGGAGGGCCTCAAGCCTCTGGAGTCCCAGCTTGGTAACACTCTTCCTCCTGCTGCTTGCATTTCCCCCTGTGTCTCATACTTCCTCCCTTCCCTGGAGGCCAAAGGCCACCCTGTGCCTTTCTGTTCAGGGCTCTCTGCCCCCTTCCAATCTCAAGTAAAGTTCTTCACAGGGCAGCCCATCCATTCCAAATGCCTCATACTTGGTGGGCCTCATTGTCTACCTTCTGGTTTACTGTCTTTCCCAGCTTTGCCTTGAGCCAGGCCACCCCTAAATGACACACATTCTCAGTTGTTTCCCAGGGACTTTCCCTAGCGAGACAGCTGAGACTGAAAGAACTTGTAGGTGATATAGAAACGGAGCACCTATGGGTCAGGCCCTATGTTGGCCTCTGAAGAACAGGCCAGACGATTCTTGCTGGGAGCCCTCAGTCTGGCTGGGAAGACAGATGCTAAAGATGTGATCATGTCAATAATGACTTGCAATTGTAACAGGGAGCTGACCTCCCAGCACAGACAGGGAAGGTATCTCTGAGTTGCAGTTTGAACCTGAGATTCTAGAGGACCGGCTTCCTGAAGCAGTATGGGAAGAGTGTTACCAAATACGAGATGACTTGTTTCAGGTCATCTGACTAGTAAGGGAGGTCTGGGGCCAAAACTCTAATCTGTCTGACTCAAGGCTCACTAATTTGCAGTTCCCTTGCACTGCTATTTTTCTCCCATTATTCAAATGTCAACAGCAAATAGTTTTCATATCTTCGATATTGCTGGATCCCCTGTGAGGTAGGGCCCACGCTCCCTATTCAGAGTCATACAGACCTGGGAAGTCTAAGTGATTCATCCATGGTCACAACAAGGTCAGAACTAGGACGAGAACCACATCTGGGCTCCAGGATAACCTGGTGAGATCATGGAGGAAAATTGTTGCTCTTTCCCAGCTTTGCCTTGAACCAGGCTACCCCTGAATGACAGACACACATTCCCAGTTGTTTCCCAGGGACTTTCCTGGGAAACAACTTCCTGGAGGAATGCCAGAATGGCCTGGGAGATCATGTTTGACTTGGGAACAACCCTCTCCTGAGCCTGAGGGTGCCTATGGTCCCCAGAGCTGAGGGCAGACATTCAGAGCAAATTATGGTATTTACGCCCTTGAGATTGCGAACAGAACTGCTTTTGGATGAAATAGAGCATGAGCCCCATGCTGGGCAAGCAGTGCAGGCCCCTCTAATCTCTCTAGGGGATGTGGGTGCCACCATCAGAAACCTGTAAGCTAAAGGAAGCTCCAAGCCCTTGAACACTGGGCCCTCAAGCCCTGAAGTGGGAGGGAGTATCTTTGGGCCCTAAGAGGGTCTTGATCCTATTCAAGAGCTTTTGAGTGGTTCTGCCAGGGCCTCTAAGCCCTTAGGGAAAAGACTTGGGTTCTGGTGATGAGTTTTTAGAGGACCTGGGGGAGGGATTTCTAACAATAACAGATCACTTGTCAGTGAGATGGGAGCAGTTGAGGTGTTTGAATATATTTTGGGGCATGTATTTACCATGTCTGTAGTTTCTTCAGTCCCTTTCATTCCCAGAGCATTCACACTTTGATTATCTTATACATTCCACTTTGACCCTCAGAGCTGCCTTTTATGGAGTTAAAAACTATTCAAGAGATGGAAGATTGAGAAATGAAGAGTGCAGGCCGGGCACCATGGCTCACACTTGTAATCTCAGCACTTTGGGAGGCCAAGGCAGGAGGATTGCCTGAGCCCAAGAGATGGAGACCAACCTGGGCAGCATAGTGGGACCTTGTGTCTACAAACAAGTAAAATACCAGCCAGGCATGGCGGCATATACTTGTAGTCCTAGCTACTTGAGAGACTAAGGTGGGAGGATTGCTTTGAACCCTGAAGGTCAAGGTTGCAATGAGCTGAGATTGTGCCACTGCACTCCAGCCTGAGTGACAGAGCAAGACTGTGTCTCAAAAAAAGAAGAAGGCCAGGTGCAGTGGCTCACACATGTAGTCCCAGCACTTTGGGAGGCCAAGGCAGGTGGATCACTTGAGGTCGGGAGTTTGAGACCAGACTGGCCAACATGGTGAAACACCATCTCTACTAAAAATACAAAAATTAGCTTGGCGTGATGATGAGTGCCTGTAATCCTAGCTACTTGGGAGACTGAGGCAAGAGAATTGCCTGAACTTGAGAAGAGAAGAAATGAAGAGTAGGAAGAGTAGAAGGAAAAAGAGGAAGGAAGGAAGGGAGAAAAGGAGAGGAAAGGAAGAAAGAGGAAGAGAGAAGAAAAATGAAGAAATGAGTGCTGCCTCAGGTCCCACAGAGAGGTGCACATCCAGAATCAGATCCAGCCTTTTCCTGCCTGCTCTAGACCTGACACTTTCCTGTGGCCTCCAACTGCCCTTGCATCCTCTGCCAACCTGCAGGCCCCAGCCTCCCTAACTCCTGCTGAGCTGGAAGCCTTAGATACCAAAGAACCAACCCCTCTCCCACTGGACATCTCCTTTCTGGAAAAGCCCTGGCCAGGAAGGCGGAGTGAACCGGGGGCTTTAATCTTGGCTCTGTCTCCTTCCCTGAGTTGCAGTGAGTTTAAGTGAGATCATGGATCTTAAAGTGCTCCAGAAACTAAAAGATATTGAATGAACACAAGAAAGGGGAAACTACCACTCTGTTGTTTATTTCTATAGAGATGAGTGATTTGGAGCCAGGCCTTCAAAAGGGTCACACTTAGGAGGGAGGCAGACATACAGACCCCAAGCCCCAATGTGATATGGATAATGCAATAGCCAAAGGATGTGCCAGGCATTGTGAGGGCACAGACAACTCCTAGGGGAGTCAGGGAAAGCCTTAGCATGAGCACACATTGGAGATGGGCCCTGAGGACGTATGAAAGTTTACCAGGTAGACAAAAGAAAATATGTGTATTTGAAGGGAGGGAATAGTTTGTACAAAGGCACGGAGGCTAGAAAGGGAATGGTGTCTGGTGAGAGTGTCCCTCAGTGATGGACAAAATGAGTCTTGGCAAAGTGGGCCAGTGCAGAGCAGAGCAGAGCCTTGAAACACTTGCAAAGAAAACGTATTTCTTTTTGGTAAATAATGGGAATTCTAAAGCAGGGAAGTGGTCCTTGTGCTAGGAATTATTATTTACAATTTTTACAGATTTCAAAACAGAGACTCAGAATAAGCAACCAAATTGCCCAAGGCTTCTGTACCAGTCAGGGAAACAGAGCCAACAGGATCTATATATAATCACATGAGGCCAGCAAGTCCCAAGATCTGCAGAGTGAGTCTGCAAGCTGGAGACCCAGGAGAGCCAACGGTATAGTTCAGTCCAAGTCCAAAGTTATCTGGGCATCCCATGGTGCAATTGGACTGACACCACCAAATTGTCAAATGGCTTAAACTACTCATCACAGCTCACAGCTAAAAAGTGGCAGAGCTGAGGTTCAAACCTAGGTCTATCTGACTAGAAAACCCTTTGCTGCAGAAGCCACTGGGCAGAGACCTAGGCCTCTTCTAGCCTGGACTTCAGGGCTGTGCCAGCTAGAGAGAAGCCGCCAATCACCAGCCAGGTTAGGCTATGGGCCTGTCAGATAACACAGCAGGGCTTGAGGAAAGAGTTAACCAGAGTGGGGAGGGGGGAAGTACCCATTGGACAGATAGAGAAACCAAGATGCAGAGAGGTGAAGGTGAAGTGACTTGCCCAACATCACAGCTGAGAAGCAGAATCACAGGGCCCAGGACCCTTGAAGCTCACCTCCTCCTATTTTACAGAGAGAGAAGGAGAGGCCTAAAGAGGACTGTCCCAGCCAGGCAGAGTGGCTCGTGCCTGTAATCTCAGCACTTTGGGAGGCTGAAGTGGACAGGTCACTTAAGCCTAGGAGTTCAAGACCAGCCTGGGCAACATGGTGAAACTCCATCTATATAAAAACAAAAATTAGCCCAACATGGTGATGCATGCATGTGGTCCCAGCTACTCGGGAGGCACAGATTGGAGGATCACTTGAGCCCAGGAAATGGAAGCTGCAGTAAGCCGTGATCGTGCCGCTGTACTCCAGCCTGGATGACAGAGCGAGACCTTGTCTCAAACAAACAACAAAAAGAATGTCCCTGTTCTGCTGATGAAACAGAGAAGGATGCATCTCCTTCAAGCTGCTCAGTGAATTTTCAAGCCCTCCAACTGTCCTGGGTGTTTTCTTTATTCCTCCACAGCACTTGCCTTTCTACTGTCCCATAGCCCAGAGTTTACAAAATACTTGGCATGGCCACCGTATCTTGGGTTCAAGATCATGCCACTGCCGAGCCAGATACAACTTCACTCTCACCCACTACCAAGGTCCAAAGAGGGGAAAGGACATCCATGTCACCTGCAAATCAGGAGCTAACTCCGAAGGCTATTTTCCTGGCCCATCCCTTGGAGTAGCAGAATAGAGGCGTGGCTGTGGGACCAGCCTCCAGTGACCCTAGTGTAGCAAGAGCGGCCACAGGAAACGGATCTCTTGAACACCGAATAAAGGAAGGAAGAGTTTATTTGGCCTGGAGACCAGGCAGTAATTTGTTGAAAGCCCAGCTCATTTAACAAAGGAAGGTTCTGCCTTTATATAGGCTTATACTTTAGATGTTACACATGGAAGAATCTTAGGTTTATAGCTTTAGGAATCACATATGAAAGGGTTCCGGTTTACAGTTTTAGGACTCACA
>CAUYLG010000928.1:0-26423 GCA_963573385.1 Cacajao melanocephalus | reverse complement strand
TAACTCCAGATGGATTAAAGACTTAAAAATAAGACCTAACACCATAAAAACCCTAGAAGAGAATCTAGGCAAAACTATTCAGGACATAGGTATAGGCAAGGACTTCATGACCAAAACACCAAAAGCATCGGCAACAAAACCCAAAATAGACAAAAGGATTTTTTTAAAGTTATAATTTCCATCTTTAAATTGTTTCTCTCTTGCTACATTTTACTATAAGCAGCCAAGATTAGCCATGCAGCTTCTTCCACATTTTGCTTAGATATTTCTTCCACCAAATATCCTAGCTCATTACTTGCAGGTTCTGTCTTCCACAAAGCATGAGGACACAGACATAATTCAGCTGAATTATTTGCCATTGTATAACAGGGACAGCGTTTCTTTCAGTTTCTAATATCTCATTTTTCATTTTCATTGCAGATCTTACCAGAACTACCTCTCCTGTCCATATTTCTACCATTATAATCATGACCACTTAAGTAATCTTTATGAAGATTCAAGCTTTCTCTACACTTCTCCTCCTCTAAGCGATCACCAGAAGAGCACTTTAGGGTCCAGCTTCTATCCATTACCCAGCTCCAAAGTCATTTCCAAATGGTATTTGTTGTAGAAGCATGCCACTTCTCTCTCTCTCTCTCTCTCCCTCTCTCTCTCTTTTCTAGCAAACCCAGCCTGAGAAACACACCACTTCTCAGGACCAATTTCTGTCTTAGTCTATTTGTACAGCCATACCAAATACCTGAGGCTAGGAAGCTTATTAACAACAGAAACTATGACTTTTGAAGGGTGAAAGTCCATGGTCGCGGTGCTGGCAGATTCAGTTTCTGGTGAAGGCTTGGTCTCTACTTTAGGCCTTTTATCTGGGAGGCCTTTGTGCCTTGCAAAATAGTGCCTTTTAGCTGTGACCTCACAGGACAGAAAGGAAAAATGCTGTGTCCCCACATGGTAGAAGGCAGAGGGGCAGAAGGGATGAAGGGCAGAAGGACCTGAACTCATTCTCTCAAGACTGTTTATAAGGGTGCTGATCCCATCCATGAAAGTTGAGCCCTCTTAACCCAATCATCTTGTAAAGGATTAATATCTTAACATGATGAACTGGGGATTAAGTTTAAATATGAATTTTGAAGATGACACAAAACATACAATTCATAGCATCAAGAAATGTAGCATATGGATTCTTATCCAAGTAAACATACAAATGTAAATATCTATATTAAATGACTGTCAATTTATTTTCATGTTTAAGTAAACGTTTGTTGAAGGCAGTGAACTGAATTTTAGATATAATAGGATCAGGCCCAGGCAAAACTAATTAAACAAACTGTTGATCACTTAGTATTTCACTAAAAATAGCCACGATCTTCAGGAACTTGTAAATTCCCTAGGGATCCAAGAGAATCTTGATGGATGTAATTAATAAAAGATAATTAAAGTATAAGAGGCAGAAAAGAATGGTCAGATTCTGAAATCAACCTTATCAATTACTTGAAGTAGTTTATAATTATTTTATTTAATTGCCAGATAATCATCTCAACTTCATATTGCCTAATAATCTCTTCATTCATATTTTCTAATTTATTCATTCATTGAATAATTTTACAAAAGTAAATGTCTGACATATAGCAAACTTATGTTTCCCATGTGACAGAAACTTTGATCAGGGTTGATAATAGAACAAAGAATAAAACAGATACGGTGTTCACCATCCCAAAGGCTAGAGTCTGTCTGAAGAGAGACATTACAGAGGTAATGACATAAAAACTATAAAATTGTTATTGTTAGAAATTCCATAATGAAAGCAATCATTGGATGCTGTTAGACTATATGATAGGGAAAACCAAATGTAAATTAAGGTTGGTAAATTGGGCAGTTTCTGAGTCAAAACTGTGATGGGCAATGACATATTTCTGAGATAAAAGATCTTAGTCAATCTAGTATAGCATACCAGAGAATAAAATACCTAAAATACTGGATAACAAGAATTAGGATAAGTATATGATCAGGCAGACAGTATTGTGAAGAATACCCGATTGAAATATTAGGTCGATGCAAAAGTAATTCCAGCTTTGCCATCAAAATAGAAAGAAATGTTAATAGATTCCTTACAGTTATCCTATAATGAAGAATAGAATTTAGTTATGTGAAGAAAGGAGTAAATGATGTTCCAGACCTGGAGAAAACTTAATGAGAGGCATAGAGATAAGGTAAGGCACTATAATTATTGTACTGTGCTATTCATGGAATTGGCAAGTAACACTATCAGAAAGGCAGGCAGAGTCAGAAAGCCCGCCAGTCCTGAGGTCTTTCCTCACTGTGGGTGCCAGATGTTCTTGGTCTTGCCATATCATTGGAGTTGTAATATGTGTATTCCAATACATGGGTCTCAGAAGGCAACTAGAAGATGTTTTTTTCACAATGATTCTGAATTCCCTAGCACGTTATAGCTGAGATTTTCAATGCATGGATATACAGAGCAGTTGCCACGGCTTTCCCTTGAATATAACAGCTACTTACTGCCACCCTGTGGAAGTCTTTAAGTTTAAATAAGCATGAATATGTAACATGTTCTAACACATAGATTCTTTTAGATCTACAATTGGAATGTTAATTTTTAAAGAGGTACAAGAAAGCCCAGTGGGTTTTTCCAAGAATAATCATCTGTGTCTTCGATTTCAATCTGTAGTATTAAATCAGACATTAAGCTACACGTAACTCTGCATTACAGTGAATTGTAAGTATGTTTGTGCTTAAGGTTGAATTTGTTCTGATATTTATTAATAGTCTTGTGTTCTTATCATTGTTATATTAGATTCTTCCATTTATTTTGACCCTCCATTCCAATATCCTGTCTCTTGTTATTCAAGTGAGAACTGATTCCTTGGCAAATCTTTATTTTTACCCTTTCCATTAATATAATTTAGCTCTGTTGTTTTTCCCTGTAATACTAAACTCTTTAATGACAAATTTTCTTTGTCTCATTCTGGCTCATGTACAATCTCTGCTGTAGAAGAAACATAGCTAGTTGAATCTAAGATGTTCTATATATAACCAAAGATTTAATGTCTTAGAGGTTATCAAACGTAACTGAAACTTAAAAAGCATATAGATAAAAGTAAGACCGTTTAAGGCCTAATGCTATATTTTTTGTGTGTTCTGTTTACTCTAAGACTCATA
Organism: Cacajao melanocephalus; assembly: GCA_963573385.1. Taxonomy (NCBI): domain Eukaryota; kingdom Metazoa; phylum Chordata; class Mammalia; order Primates; family Pitheciidae; genus Cacajao; species Cacajao melanocephalus. The sequence goes on along the minus strand of CAUYLG010000928.1, from coordinate 23,249 downwards.
TTAAGCCTTCCTTGTCTGAGAATCCCTTTATAACATGCAACCATTTATACACACATTGTAACCCTTGGGAGTGTTTACAAAAATATATTAGCTGAAATAGTCCCCACCCTAGATGAATTAAATCAGAATTCTGGCACTGATATTGGTAATTTTTAAACACTCCCCAACTGATTCTAACATGAACCAGAGTACCACTGCCTTATATAAAAAAGTTTCCTTAATTTATGACATTATAGAACCCACAAAGGAATTGATAGAGAATAAATGCATAAGAAATATTGAATGACAACTGCATACAGGTCAATATTTAATTAATAGAAATCTGTAAGTATCAGATGGCCAGGTGCAGTTGCTCACACCTGTCATCTCAGCACTTTGGGAAGCCAAGGTAGGAGGATCATTTGAGGCCGAGAGTTCAAAACCAGCCTGGCCAACATGGTGAAACCCTGTCTCTACCAAAAATACAAAAAATTAGCCAGGCATGGTGGCACATTCCTGTAGTCCCAGCCACTTGGGTGGCTGAGGTGGGAGAATTCTTGAGCCTGGGAGGCAGAGGTTGCAGTGAGCTGAGATTGTACCATAGCAGTCCAGCCTGGGTGACAGAGTAAGACCCTGTCTCAATACAAAACAAAAATGTATATGTATATATATATATACATGCACATATATATGTACTCATGCATTGCATTAAATCATATATTTATGTGTATATGATGGAATGCAATAAAATTTGAATTTCCTACCTTTTTTCCCCAAGAAATTGGTAGAACCCCTTTGGTAAATTTAGCTAGAACTGATTTTGTTGAAATACATTCCAGATTTATATTACAATTGTATTATCTACATTCTGCTGTATCTCTTCATTTTGTTTCAGGATATTCCACTATCATAGCAGTGTGCAGTTGGAGAAGTAGTTCAGTATGTCAATCAAGGTTCTTATTTCTACTTAAAATTGTATTCTGCAGTAATTCCAAGTCTTTATTTCACAGAGCATTAATCTACCAATGAAGTCTACTTTCTTCAAAATGTTTTGAAAATGTCAGCTTTGGCCAGGCGCTGTGGCTCACGCCTGTAATTCCAGCACTTTGGGAGGCCAAGGCAGTTGGATCGCTTGAGGTCAGGAGTTGGAGACCAGCCTGGCTAACATGGTAAAACCCTGTCTCTACTAAAAATACAAAAATTAGCCAGACATGGTGGTGCATGCCCATAATCCCAGCTACTGGAGAGGCTGAGGCACAAGAACCACTTGAACCCAGGAAGTGGAGATGGAGTGAGTCGAGATTGTGCCACTGCACTCCAGTCTGGACAACCGAGCCAGACTCTGTCTAGAAAATGAAAAAAAAATGTTAGCTCCTTCTCTTATATAATTGAAAGATATTTTAGCATACTCTGAACATACATCCTACATTCACTGCCCTTGAACATACATTCCATGTTCCTGGCCACATGTGGGAGGGTTTTATATTAATTCTCCTTGTAGGATTTTATATTATTTCTAAATTCCATGCTGAAAATAAATTCCCTTTCTCCATTTCACAGACTCAAACATAGTTACCATGATATTGTCTGTGTAACATAAATTTGAGTCACCTGTGCTTGCAAATATGCAAAATCCAACTATTTAACCATCTAATAGTCATTTTGATGTATATAGCAAAACCAGGAGATTCTTCTATTTCTAATTGAATATTAATATCAAATAATATTTGTTCCTCTTTGGAATATATACTTTTCTCCTTCAATTCTTCCTCCCATCTATTTATGTCATTCTAGCTTCATCTTAATATTTTCAAAAAGTTCTGGAAAATGAATACACATTAAAATATCAAGGAATAATTAAGGCATACTTCCTTCCAGTGGCACAAGGGACTCTTATAGATCAATAGATTTGATTATAAAAATAAATCTCTAAGAACAGATGCACTTTTAAAAGTAATAGGTTGGCTAAAGTAGAGACAGTAGGTATTGTGTGATAAAATTTTTATTTCCCTGAACTTCTCGGATCACTTTATTTACTTACAATATTTACTTTGCTCTAACTCAGAGTTGTAGTCTCAGACATTTGTAGATTATGTAAAATGTGCCATAGACTAGGAATCAGTAGCACACAACTCTGCTCTTAAGGAAATATATGTATAAAGGTAACTTGAAAGCAGTGTGACATAGGTCTAGCTCAGATTTATAGGGATGCATGTAAGCCACCTAGAGTTAGGGAAAGATTCTTAGGAGAATACACCTAAAGTTGATCTTAAAAAACAAATAGGAACTACCTCTAAAAAAGAGAAAGATTATTCAATTGGATGAATCAATACAGCAAAGGCGGAGATATGGAAGTCTGAAGTGATATGCTACCTTTCAGGAGCTACAAGTGGTTTGGCATTACTGAAATGTAAAATGCAAGACAAGCAGTTGCTAGAGATGAGGCTTAAAACCTACCGGCATGTTAAAGATCTTGAAATGTAATTTCTCACCATTTTTTTTTTCAAATCATGCCTTGTGTAACCTCTCCAAAGATACCAACAAAATAGTGAGTTGCTTTCTAGCCCCACCTCTTATTCAAATAGAGCAGCTCAGTTTCTACTTGTTGGTTTTCATTTATATTGACATCTAGTATTTTACCCAATCAAAGCTTGTTAAGGCTAAAACCAAAAATTCATACCTATATTGTCAGTGGTACCTTGTTGACATGACATTTCATACCTGTATTGTCAACCTAAAGATCATCAGATTTAATTGTAAGTGGATCTTTCTGGTAGTCTTTGTAGATTATGATTTCAAAGTCAAAACTTGTGGCCAGGAGTAAGTTAGCAGATGAGGCTTCGAATATTAAGTGACTTGCGTCAGTGGCCAAAATGACAACAAAAAGTCAAGAGTAATTTAGTGATTACTTAGTCTCTATAATAACTCTTTCCTTTTCTTTGGTAAAATACATGCTCCTAATGAAATCATAATTGAATTAAGATGACTGGTACACATTGTAATAGAGTGTATTTGCTTTTATAATTCTCACAATATCTGTTCCTCTAGACTGGGCCCATATTAAGTGCTTGTCCTTGATTCCTCTATTCTTTATTGCAGGATTGTCTGGGTGCTCTACGGTGCTGTTCTGAAGGGCTTCACTGATATGAGTTGTGGTTGCCTGGGGCGATCAGGGAAACCCAGCACATATCTTCAGCACCACTAGGCCAGCCCTGGTTCTTCATCTTCTGGTTCTGGGGTCCCAAGACAGCAACAGGGAACAAGCCTTGATGTGGAAGTCCTTTTTAAGTCTCTGATTTCAGGTTTGCTAATGGCCAGACCTAAGTCAAATAATCAAGCCCAGATGGAAAGGTAGAGGGAAAGATGCCACAGCTTTATAGGAAGAGCAACTAAATCACATTGCAAAGGGGATGCATTAAAAATGGGAAGAATTTGTGGCCTTTTTTTTTTTTTTTTTTTGCAATCTGCCACAAAGTATGTTTTGCCCAAATATTCCGTGTGAAATTTGCAAACTATCAGTCTTTCCTATGTTGATTATATATTAATTATATCTTAAATATTCTGTAATATACAGGAAGTAATATCACTAATATGAAGACATTCATAGTCACAGACTGACTTGTTTTGACTTGAAATTGCTTGCCTTGGTTTCTTCACACTTTGTCCAGTACCTGCTGTGGCTTCCACAGTGGCTGCCCTTAAATCAGGAGCATCTGCTTATTACTTTTGGAACTAACCAACTGGATTTTGTTTAAACTGAACTCACAACCTTTACCTCATAAAACACTACATTCAAAACAATTAAAATAGATGTCTTAAACTGACTATAAATATAAATTAGGTTATGAATCTCATAATTCTTAGATATGATTTTGATATCTTTACTCATAATTTCATTATTGCATTTATACAATAGGTTTTTAACACTCAAACTGGCTTCTTTTCTAAGATTTTTAGTAAGTCTTTTAAACACTGTTTTCAAATTATGCCTTCTAAATATATCTTCATCTAATTTCCTCCTCTGTCCTCAGCCTTACTCATGAATCTATGTTAACTCTTCATAAGATTAGTAAATCATGGAATGTTAAATTTAGAAAAAAAAAACTGGGGTATAATATAATCCAAAGTCCTAATTTTTTTATGAAGAGAGAAAATGGAAGTAATTGACCTACCAAAAGTCACACAGATACTTAAAGGAGATGCAGAAATTTAACTTGTCTTTCCCATTTTTCCTTCTTCAGTATTTTTTTTTTCCTCTAAATCACCAGATGTTCTCTTTTATTTTCAGTGGCAGGGCAACAAGCAATATTTAATCATGGCAAGGTAATGAGGGCACAAGAATCAAGAGAAAAGTAATAATTATTATTTAAGAAGTAATACATCCCTCTGTCGAGTGATTTTTTTGGTAATGTGTGTGTGTATATATATGTGTGTGTGTATATATATGTTTATATATATGTGTGTGTATATGTTTATATATATGTGTGTGTATATGTTTATATATGTGTGTGTATATATATGTATACACACGCATATATATACAGACACGTATAAACACATATATATATAAAAACATATATATACACATAATTTACACACATACACATAATTTTCACTCAGCCTCTCAAGTAATCAACTATATTTTAAGTACTCTGCTTTCCTAGTAGATGATGCTTCCAAGGCATGGATAAAATGGATAAATTCGATGCCTATTTTTGTTTGTAGGTTATAAAATTATCCGTTGTTTTTAAGCCATGTATTTTAAGGTATACATAATCATATTAGGAACCTTGTAGCATTTTCGAAACATCTATATATTTTCTTGACCTCTAAAGCATCTGAATTTGGCCAAATACAATATATCAGACTTTTTGTACTCCCAACACAGTGCCCCTCCAAGGTAATATACTTCAAAGTGTCTGTGGTCCAACTGTTAGTGAAAGCCTCACTGGAAACGTAATGATTGTGGGGAGTTATATTAAAATCACATAGGCCATCTATCTTTCTAGACAATCTATGACTTGTTGTTGGATCAAGCTATATCAATGAAAAGGCAAATGTTGGACCATCTAGTCTTGGAGCCTTGCATAACTGCATTCAATAGTTTGCATTTTAGTGAGATGGTAGATTTCCAGGAGAGTTACTATAAAATATTTTCCTGCTGTGTTCAGTCAGGTGATTACTCATTGCTCATTATCTCCTGTGTGGCTAAGTGCCTCTCCTTTTCTTGATGGACTCTGTAAAAAATAAAATTATTTTATAGCTAACTGCAAGAAAAGAAAATAATGTAGTGTTTTGGAATGACTAATTAGAACCATGTAGCTAAATATGCTTCCCTTTTTTACTTTGACTTTCAGGAAGCAGAGCAAAATACATGACTCAGCTGTATAATTTATATAAGCTCTTAAGATTTGTTCAGTTGTGTATTATTCATCTCTCCCCAACTCAACCTCTATTTCTGATCTACATTTATATTTCACCAAATTTAATATACTATTTTTAGTTTTAATTTCTGTAAGCGATTCCATATCTATTGTAGAATAAGGCCTTAAAGTGTGGGTTGAATGGATGAGTGAATAAATGCATACATAACTGCATATATTTTGAATAACTACTGTAATAGTTTTCTTCTGTCGTTATTTTTTCGTATGTCATTATACTATTCTTTTCCATGCAGGCTTATGGTATATGTTCTGATACTTTAGACTAGAAAGCTGGAGTTTAAAACAGTTAAATTGATCAAGTTTACATCAGCAATAAAAAACAAAAAACAAACAAAAATACTAAAACTCAGGGTTACCAATTACAATACAATCCTCTTTATATTATGCTATGATCCTCATAAAATTTCTTATAAATTTGAGATAAAGTCAGCTACTGAGGTTGAATTCTTTCAGTAACATAAGTCCTCCGCAGCACAACAATTTGAATAGACAGTCAAGTTCATGGGTTTCTGCTTTTTTGCATAAAATTAAGAAATATTTTGAAGTTTTGTAAGATAATATGTCATATAATGTATATTTTACTTTTCAAGTTTATTAGCCAAAATTGAATTTGTTTTTTTAACATGACAGTAGAAAATATTCTACCAATATGATTTCTGTTCTTAAAGTACATTAAATTATTTTGTGATTCTTTGAAGCATCCTGATTGAATTCTCTAATCTCTGATCTTTTAGATGAAAATTATATGTCCTTTAGTTGAGGCATCAAGTTTTTGTTGATTAATAATAATAATGGTGATGATTAGGGTAGACAGTATTTATAGGTTTCTATATGCGAAGCTTTTATAATGTATTTTCTCATTTAATAATTTCAACGTATCAATAGATATGATTATTTTAATTTTAAAAATATTTAAAAATTCAAAATGGATATATAATGTTCTGAGGAGTTCACACTAGTATACAGCAGAGCAAGGCTTTGAGTTTGCATATGTCTGGCTCTAATGCCCATACTCAATATATTTCTACTATAACAAATACAACTACTGCCACAACTACCACCACAAGCAAACATTACATAATGCTTATTCCAGCCAGATACTGTCCTAACGGATTTAAGTATATTAACTTATTTAATTCTGAACATGATCTTAGATGTTTTCTTATTTTAGAGAAAACAGTGACTCAGGGAGTTCAAGAAGTGCATTCTGATTTTGTGAGATGGGGCCCATTTAAATCCCATCTGGTTTGTTTACTCCCAAATTCCTCACATTTGTTGTCCAGAGATGTTGACTTTATTTGCAAATTTTGTAAAAATCTAATGGTACAGAGAGCAGGAGGAAAGAAGAACTTGGAGATAGCTGTAGAGCTTAAGACCTACGTATCTGACTTCTCTTTCTATTTTGTTCATAGAAAAATACTCTGTAATTCTATGTATGATTTTGCTCAACGAAGGTCATACTCCATGTATGATCCATTTAATAAGCTGATGAATTTAGTTTTATAGTATTTTGTTGAGAATTTTTGCACCTGTATTCAATGGGAATATTGGCCTATAGTTTTATTCTAGTGTTCTTATCTGCCTTTGTTATAAGAGTAATTCTAGCCCATAAAATCAATTTGGAAGTATTCCCACTGTTCAATTTTTTGGAAAAGTTTTATTAGGATTGGCATTAATTATCCTTTAATGCTTGGTAGAATTCACCAATGAAACCACATTTTCCTGGGCTTTTTTTCATTGGAAAGTTTTTGATTATTGATATACTTACTTACTATTGGTCTGTTCATGTTTTATATTTCTTCATTATTTATTCTTTGTAAGTGGTATGCTTCTAAACATTTTTCTATTCCAGTTTATCCAATTTGTTTGCATATGACTGCTCATAGTTTTACGATTCTTTATTTCAGCGGTATCAGTTTAAAATGCTTCTTTTATATATATTTTTATCTGAGTATTCTTTTTCTTGGTTAGTCTATGTAAAAGTTTGTCAATTTTGTTTATCTTTAAAAAGAAACCTCTGTTTTGATAATTTTTATTGCCTTTCAAGTTTTTATTTATTTATGATCTTATCTTTGTTATTTCCTTCCTTCTGCTAATTTTGGGCTTAGTGTCTTGTTCTTTTTCTAATTCTCTGAGGTGTCGAGTTAGGTTGTTAGCTTGAGATACTTTTTTTTCATAAAGTAGGCATGTATCACCATAAGCTTCCCTCTCAGAGCTGCTTCTGTTGCATCCCATAAGTTTTGGTATGTAGTAATTCCAGTTGTATTTGTCTTGAGGTACTTTTAAATTTCCTCTGAGTTCTTTTAAGATCAATTGGTTGCTGAAGGGAGTAGTTTTAAATTTCTACATATCTGTGAATTTGCCAACTTTTCATCCTGTTATTCATTTCTAATTTCATTCCTTTATGGTTGAAAAATATATTTGATATGATTTCAATTTTCTTAAATTTGTTAGATTAGTTTTATGGTTCAATGTATGAACTATCTTGGAGAATACTTAGGTGTGTTTGAGAAGAATGCATTCTCATCTGCTTTTGGATGGAATGTTCTGTATCTGTCTTCTAGGTCCATTTGGTCTATAACACTATTTGAATCCAGTATTTCCTCATTGATTTTCTGTCTAGATGATTTATCTATTGTTGAAAGTGTAGTATTGAAGTTCCCTACTATTCTTATATTGTTATCTATTTCTCCTCGTAGTTCTATTAATATTTGCTTTATTTATTTAGGTGCTTCATGGTTGAATGTGCGTGTGTGTATCATTGTATCCTCTTGGTGAATTGACCCCTTTATTATATAGTGACCTTCTTTGTCTTAGTGACAAGTTTGATGAAAGATTTAATTGTTTTAAATATAGCCACCACTGCTCTCTGTTGGTTATCATTTGTGGGGATGTGCCTATTCCTTTCAAGATTTGGGAAGTTTTTAGCCATTATTAAAAAAAAATAAGCTTTTCTTACCTTTATCTTCCTCTGTTCTTTTTTTAACTTTCATAATGTATATATTTGTTTGAGGATGTCCCAAAGGTCCTATGTGCTTTCTTCAGTGCTTTTAATTCTTTTTTCTTGTTTTTTCTTCTAACTGGGTATTTTCAATGACCTGTCTTTGAGTTTGTGTATTCATTCTTTTTCATGTTAAAGTCTGCTGTTGAAGTTCACTATTAAATGTTTTTAGTTCTGACATAGTATTCTCCGTCTCCAAGATTTCTGTTTCCTTCCTCTCTATGGTTTGTTTCATTATTAAATTTCTCATTTTGTTCATTCATTGTTTGCTAGATTTTAGTTGTTTTATCTGTGTCTTTTGTGTGTCACTGAGCTTCTTTAAGATGATTATTTGGAATTATTTTTCAGTTAATTCATACTCCTTTATTTCTTTGGGGTTGGTGTCTTCATTTTACATTTGGAGGAGACAACACATCTTCCAGATTTTATAGCTTGCTTTTGACAAATAAAGGCCTTGTCATGTTGAGTGTTTGGGCTGAAGGGATTACTGCAGGGATTGTAGTCAAACAGGGTTACAACTGATCATGTGGCTATTGCAGGGTAGGCAGAAAGGTCTGTGGTTGTGACCAGGGGCTTGAATGAGTGTTGATTATGTCTTATTTTTGGATGGACCAGCCTGCCTTTTGCATCTTGGTCAGTATAAATGATATGTAACAAGGGTAGACTTCAAGGTCTGCAGTTGAGTCCACAGACAGCAGGCTTGTTACCACATGTACAGATAGTGTGGCTACTGCCAGATCCCTGGGAGAGTTCCTGCCAATTCATTGGGTAGGTTCCTAGGCAGGCAACATTGATCATGGACCATGGCTAAAAGGGGCTAATACTGAATCATAGGGGGCTGCTTCAGGATCTGAAGTCAGATCACCAAGATCTGCCTCCTTGGGGCACAGATGACTGTCTCTGTGTGGCTCCCTGGACAGGCAGGACTGTTCCTGGACCTGCAGCCAGGTTACTGGGCCACCTCAGGGTCCACAGTCAGGACCTCCTGTTATCTGAGGTACAATGGGTATGACTCCTCTCAGTCCCCTTAGTGGAATGCACTGGTGGAAACATCAATGCCAAATGAAGCCATAGAGTCCACAGGAGGACAGGAGTATTTCTGGGTCTGTTTCCAGGACATAGGTCAGTAAGCCTGCCACGTAGGTTTGGGCCAGCCTTCTCAAAATGACCTTCCTCAGTCTTTGGCTCCACTGGGTTTTTGCAACCTCCTACTTGGATCCAAAAGCTCCTACAAAGGCACTTTTGTCCCTTGATGGCTGCCAAACTATAGTTACCATGTGGAGATACAAGATGGGGCTTCCTATTTCACCTTGCTGATGTCATGAGCCTATAATTGTCTTACATGTTACATTTATATAACTCCAACAGCTAATGCTATACATCTTGCTTTCAACTGTCAAATGTATTTTAGAGAACTCAAGAGAAAAAGTCTATTAAATTTACCTAGGTATTTCCTAATTCTATTGCTCTTTATTCCTGATTTTCCAAATGTCTTTCTAGTATATTTTTCTTATTCTCATTTTCTTTGGCAATTCACTTAAAATAGGTGTGATAGCCACAAGTTGTTTTAGTTTTACTCTATCTGAGAATGTTATTTCACTTTCATTCTGAAAGATATTTTCAGGATAAAGAATTATGAGATGACAATTATTTTCTTTCAACACTTTCAAAATATTGTGTCATTTCCTGCTAGTTTCCATGAGAAATACACTGTTACTTGAATCATTGTTTTCCTATTGGTAATATGTCATTTTTCTGGTTGCTTTCAAGATTTGGTTGTTTTTATTTTTACTATTTTTACTATGATGTGTCTACACATCAATTTCTTTAGGCCCATTCTGTTTACAGTTCTCTGAGTCTACTGAACCTCTAAGTTTATGCATTTGCCAAAATTGGTAAGTTTTCAGCCATCACTTCTTCAGAAGTTAGACCATATCATTCAATAGTTTCCTGATGTTATTTCTTAAAATCATTATTTCCTTTGTTCATATTCAATAACTTTATTGATATAGCTACAAATACACAGACTATCACCTTCACTTTGCTATTGAGTCCTTCCAGTGAATTTTGTATTTTGGTTATTGTATTTTTCAGTTGGTGACTTACCATTTGAACTTTCTGTATATTATATTTTTTCTATAACATTTTAAGTTTGTTCCAAAGTTGATCACTCAATGTTTCTTAAAAAAGCTGCCTTAAGGTCTTTATTAGATAATTCCAACATCTGTATCATCTTGTCATTGGCATGGTTGCTCATCTTTTGATATGTAAGTTGAGATTTTCATGATTCTTTGTATTCTGCTATTTTGAATTGTATCCTAGGCATTATGAATATTATATTGTGATACTCTGGGTCCTTTTTAAATCTTATGAACAATGTTTATACCTTTACAGGTACTTGTCATGTATTGGTTGAGGCCAGAATGTCCAACTCAACTACATGGGCTATCTTCAAATGTTGGCTCAACGTTTAAAGTTTGCCCTGCTATATAGATCAGTCCCCCATGTGTGACACCCAGAGTTCAGCTTGGAAACTGTGTGGAGATATGTACATTAGCTCAAGTCTCTAATCTGTATGCCAATTAGGATCAGATTAATGCATTTGTAGGTCAGGGCTTACTTTGAGTTTTTTGGCTTCAGGCAGCTGGATGTGTTTTATGTTGCAATCAGAGAAAGAATATAAAAGAAAGAGAACATGTTTGGTTTTGTGTAATGAGAAGTCTAACAAGTTAAATTCAGGACATGAAAGCATGAGAACACAAGTTCAGAAAAGACATCAGAGGAAATATCCATTAAGCATTTAGAATTAAAAATCTATATCACAGGAGAAATCAGCGTTACTTCTATCCTCAATGAAGCAAAATTTCTAGAAATAAAAAGAATAGTCTTTTATACCCAACCATCCATGTTAAAATCTGTGATTTGGAACAAATATTTTGTGTGCATCAAGTGACCAATTTGTAAATGGCACCAGTAATATATTTCTGAAGTCCCTTTCAGGTCTCAATGAGAGGCCTTGTATTCTTGCCAATAATAATTAATACATATTTCCTGGACTCACCACCCTTTGGGGAAAAGAAATATCCTGTCCTATTACAACTATGCTACTGCCATGCTTTTAAACCAATGGTGCATATCTTTGTAAAGCCTGGAGGAATTACTGATTATGAATCTCAAGGGCTCTTGTTCAAATTTGGCTTCTTTGAAGTGCAAGACATACACACACACAGCAGGCATGGATACTGGATGGAGACCCTGCTGAGTGGTTAAGTCTCTGCTTTCTGTGTCCAAACCATTTGGCAGGCACAACAACCTTCTTTTACTTCACAAACCTAAATTTGTCTCATTTGGCAAACAAATAGTAGACCTCCATCAATGCATAAAATCATCCAGTCATGCTTATTGGCAACTGAAAAAATTATACAAGGGTGTGAATCAATTTAGTATTTTGTATTTCACTTAGAATCATTGAATGCCTATCTCATTTATCTTTCAGTAGATATTGAAAAGATTAGATATCAAGGAAAGATAAACATCCTAACTAATAATATCTAGTATATTTTGGCAATAAATAATTTCAAAATCTAAGATATCTTATTTGGTCCTATGCATTTCTATATAGAAGGTAGGAAAGTCACCCTGAACAGTGATGTAAAAATTACTATTTTTTAAAAAATAGAAACCTGACCGTATTTCTCTCTTGCCCATAAACATTCAATAGCATATCCAATATTTGATAAAATCCATGTTTCTTTGTATGGTATAAAATTTTGATGCTCAAAATAAGATCATTATTACTTGTAAGCTTGATAGAAATGCAGACATTCAGGCTCTTCCCTAGACTTCTCTACTCAGAATTTTTTTTGGAATAAGCACCTCAAGTAACTCTCATGCACATTAGAATTTGAGAAGCACTACTATATATGATTCTCTAGAATCTTCCTCCAATCTGATACTTCTTTCCTTATATCTAAGATTCATTCATCATGTTCACCAGACTAGCCTGAATATTCTAAAGCCAAGCCACAGTAATACCATCTTTCTCTGAACTTCCTTTTCCCTTTCTTTTGGCCTAGGCCTTATTATCAACTGCTTTCTCAAGTGGCAATCTACATTTTTAGGCCAAATTCAAATGTCACTTCACCTTCCTCTAAAAGAACTATACTCTTCGGTTTCTGGACCAAAGGAACCAAATAGAAAACTCTAGCCCTCTTTCTTACCGCTATTATTGCTATAATATTGTACTTATGGATAAGGGAGGCAGTATGTCATGATGTTTAAAAGAGGCGCTCTGGTGTCAAAGAGTCCTAACTTTGAATTACCGCATTTATTAACTAATGGACTTTGGAAAAGTCATTAAAATCTCTATGTTTTAGTCATTTTGTTTACAATATGCAACTAGTAATAGCACAAATGTCATTGAGCGGTTATTGTGTTTGAATTATATTATATTTCAGAGGCAAGAAAATATACACAGTAAGAATGAGATCAGGGTAAAAGTACATCAGAACAAGAAAGAGGTGACCCTAAGACATGACCATTATATGATACTCAGCTCGTGGTCTGACAAGGAATGGTGTTAAACTAGTTTGGACAGCCTTACTGGTAGGCAATTATCTTTCTCTCTCATGCAGACCTCTATTTGGACTTGGAAATTTGCATGGTAACTTCTATTAGACAGTGGGAAGGAGAATTACAGATGAAAGTAAGACCAGATGCATTGGCTCACACCTGTAATCCCATGACTTTGGGAGGCTGAGGTGAATGGATCACTTGAATTGAGGAGGTTGAGACCAGCCTGGACAATAGGATGAAACCCCATCTCTACAAAAATTAGCTGGGCATGGTGGCATATGCCTGTAGACTCATTTACTCAGGAGGCTGAGGTGGGAGGATTCCTTCAGCCCAGGAGGTCAAGGTTGCAGTGAGCCGAAATCATGCCACTACACTCCAATGAGGTGACAAAATGAGACCCTGTCTTAAAAATAAAATAAAATAAAAGTAAAAATAAGCTGACAACTTGTTCATAGTTCTTAGAAAATGCCTACATACAGGATGTAAAAATTTTATTGGCTAAAATAAGATTTCCTGATAAATCTCACTGTCCTACCCCAGCACCTACTGCTACAGATGAAGGAGATTCCATTCTTTTTATGAAGATTATTTCATAATATGAGTTAAAAACTCACGAGTTAAAGTACTCTTAATCAAAGAGTTCAAGCATAAATGACACTTTTACAGCAGCTGTTTATGCTTGAATTTTAACTCCTCTTTCTCAGTAAGACATTTTAGCAATACAACTCAAAACTGAGAGAATAATAGCTTGCATTTATCAAGCATTTGCTGGAAAGCAAAGGTGGCTTGGGTTCCACGGATCTTCTCTAGACAGCTAACATAAGCTTTCTGGTTGCTTTTAAAAAAACAATAAATGTGACCTGAGCTCATACTGGTAACTCCCATTCAAATTCAGGACCATGGACTTCCATTTAATCTCCCCATTTCTGTACATCTTTCTTCTAGGGTGAGAAATCCAAGAACCCAGCAACACAACATAATTATTCATTCATTTTATTTCACTTTGCACACATAACATTTTTGGAATAATAATGCTAACATTACCATTTATAATGTAAATCCTAAAAAGAGTTTACGAGTTTTTATTCTATTCTTTACATTCTCAGAAAGTACAAACTATCATGTCTTAAAATCATTTAAAATAACTTCTATGTGGTCATGCCACCAACTTGAAAGATAGGTTTATTTGTTTAATTGTGGTATTATTTTTATAGATTTATTTTATATACTTATTTTTGCTTTAAAATTATTTGAAAGGTTTATGTGGTCCCAGAATCAAATCTACAAATAATTAAATTTAGAGAACTCTAAATTCTTCTTTTCAAAATCCAGCTATCTGTCCTCCTGTATATGTAACTGCTTTCTCCTCAATAAAAAACCATTTTCGACTTTAATTTTTCCTTCTTTAAAAACAAATAAGCAGTGCCTACTCCACACAAGACATATATTTGTATACTTTTCTTTTATTAGTAGCTTATTATACCCATCTTGTGTATCTTGTTTTGTTGACCCTTCTATATTTGATTTTTTACAGTTCATAAAAAAGAATTTAACTCCCGTTATTAGGTAGATGCAGGAATTAGATAAAATAATGTGCAGAAACCAGATTTAACAGTAATTCAGTAACTGTTAGTAAAAGTTGAATGTGAAGTAAGATTTTTGACATTCTTATGAGAAATTGGAAGGGATAAGTAGTAACCTTGTCTTCATATTTGGTGTGTGGTCTTGACAAGTGTGACAAGGGCTACAGGGTATAGCTTCATCTGATAAAATTGAAAATTCTTGGGGAACCAATCAATCCAAGTGTGAATTTTACAAACCATATGGAAGTAGATCAGAAGAATAGCAAATGATATCCTAGATCTGTTTTTCTGCAGCACTTCTTCTGGCCAAATCATAACCTAAAAACTGGCAAGACATGCATCATGAAGAATCACTAGATTAGAGCTGATTTCTTGACAATAAAGTGAATCTTGTAATATTTTCAAACAACTGTGCCTCTATCTCATGGGCATCACTGTGATTCCTCAAGCATTTGATTTTAAGTCTTTATAGCACCCTTGTTTCTAATAGAGTGGGAGGGAGAGAAGGAGAGAGAAAAGAAAGAATAAGAACAGAGAAAAAAGGTGGCGGGGAGACAATAGAAAATGCATTGATTGCTACTGTGGGCAACACATCTCATTCATTTGTTTAGTGACCAAATAATGTTCAATGTGGACTTGCTTTGAATCAGGAACTAAGTGTGACATCACATCAATTTTTCCTTCAATGTCTTTGAATTTGTCTATTATTCTGACTCAAGTATTTTCCCCTAGATTTGTACATATATCACTTTATTTCTGTGGTAGACATAATAAGACACCCTACACCAGAGATGCTCAGGATCTAATTCTTGGACTCTGTGAATATTTTACTGTACATGGCAAAAGGAATTTTGGAAATGTGGTTAACATTAAGGACTTTGAAAAGGGGAAAATAACATATAAAGATGTGATGTTGGAATAAGAATAAGAGAAATGTAAGAAGAGACTTGACTGGTTGGCTTTAGAGATGTATAATGGGGACCATGTACCAAAGAATGTGGGCAACCTGTAGAGGTGGAAAAGGCAAAGAGACATATTTTTCCCTGAGGGCCTCAATACAGCCCTGCCGATATCTTGATTTTAGTCCAGTGATATCCATGTTGGACTTGTGACCTATAAGATAATAACTTTGTGTTGTTTTTAAGTCACTGTGTGGTAATTTGTTACAGTGACATGAGAAAGCTAATATAATTTTATTCAGATCTCTAAATAATGTCACTTTTATAAGTAGGGTTTTTGTAATTTTGTCTATCTACAGCAATCATCAATGACTCTCTACTCCCTTGCCCTGTGTGTTTTTCTTCTGAACAACTAGTATACCCGAGATTATATAATCTGTTTATTGCTTTTTTCTCTGCAGCAACAGAAGGTAAGCTCAATTAAGGTAGACGATTTATTTTTTATTTTAGGCGCACCCCAGCCACTAGAAAAATGCCAGGCATATACAAAGTAGAACCCCCAAATTATTTATTGTATGAATGAGTTAATGACCTTCAAGTCCATAAAATTAGTTAGTAGTGTTGAACAAGAGAAACCACTTAATCCAGGGGTTCTAGAAGGTGTCTGGGATCAGTAAATGTTAAACTGCATTAGGTATTTTTATATGTATTTATATGGTTGATCCCACAATAGATTATAAAGCTGATGGCAGATACTTGGTTGTATCTGTCCCTGGATCTGCAGCCCATAGTAGGTTCTGAAGAAATATTTGGCAAATGAATATGTATTTGCATGGCAATTTTTGGGGCAGCCATGGAGGAAGTTGATAAATGTTAATTTTTAGCTGAACATTACTGCCTTAACCTGATGTGAAACAGCTATGGGTTTTTCTGCTACTGGTGAGAGAAAAGCTGATTGAAATAATTAGAAATTTTCCCCCAGAATAAGCAAACATACAATTATATCAAAGTCAGTACAGTTTTAAAAAGGAATAAAAGAATACTCTTCATTCAGAAGAGCACTTGGTTTTTTTTTTTTTTTTTTTTTTTTGCTTGAAAACGCCAAAGATATTTGTTCTGATATTTTTAGAGTGAAGGAATCCAAGTAGTTCATAAGAGAAAAAGAAGTAAAACTAGGACTGTCAAGACAAGACTTGAAAATATAAACTGGCTCCCTAATAAATACCTGGATAACAGTTTTTTTAGAACAGTTGTCAATAGGTTGACTTTTTTTTCTCCCAAAAAGGTGTTTGGGATTGCTGGGACCTGATTTTGGACCCTGCTGGGGCATGAATGTCGAGCAGTTATTTTTAGTTTTCTTCCATCACATCGCAGTCTCGATGCTACTGATGGACTAAACGATAGGGTCTGTGTATAAGCAATGGTAACTGAGTTCTCTCCTCCACTTCCTCCTCCTCCTTTCTCTTCTTGTTCTTTTCTCATCTCCTATTTACTACAATATCTATACTCCGTAGTAGGTAGTGTGCTTGTTAATTCTGCCAGAAGGGAGCTTGTTGTCTATTTTTACCATACATGACAGTCATTAGCAAAATTAACTGATTTGTATTGACTTGATGCTGTTTTGTTAATTGTGTGCTTTGTGACTTATGTTCTCTGATGGCACCATGTGGCTGTTCTTGGGTCTGTGCTATTTTTATGCACATACAAAACAAAAAAGATCATTTTTAAAAACATCACCCAAATTCCCTCAAAGGTATAATATATATCATCATTTCAAAGTCATTTGGAGGATTATATACATTTACAACCATGTTGCAGTTATTCTGATATTGTCTTTTTGTACTTCTTTTGTAATCATTTTATTAGTTTTGGAATCTATAAAACTAAATTCTTGTCTCTAAAATGTCAAGATAATAGAAAAGTTGAGTGAGCATTTCATTTTAGCGGATAAATGGATATTCTGTGAAATGTGCTCACAGGTGAACATCTTGAGTGTCAAGGTAATTCTGGGAACTTGAAGAAAATACCATTTTTATAGAAACAAAACCTGACTTTAAAGATCTCAAAATCATGAAAAATTTCTTATATGTTATGATACATTATTTTGACACAATATGTAAAGAAATCTCATTAAAACATAAGTTAGCTTATATTCTGCCCAAACCGCCAGTGGAAGAGTCTAAATGGCTTTGAATGATGCCTGCCCACACTGCTCACATCCATTGTGTGCCTATCCGCCCTTGTTTCTTATCACTCATTTAGGTTCTCACTCTAGTCACCGTCCTCATGGGTATTTCTTGAATATACCAATCTGGATCTCATGTTAGGGTATGTATATTTTCTATTCTTGCTGAGTAGAATATTCTTCACCAAGGTATTTTCCCACACTCTCACTTATTTCCAGATAGTTATTTGATTATTTTTAGATTTAACTATTATGAATAAATAATACTGCTATGAACATTTGTATACAGGTTATTTTGTGGACATATCTATATATTATTATTTCTCATGGGTAAATATGTAGAGGCAGAATTGATGATTCATATAATAATTATATATTTAACTATTTTTAATGAAACTATTTATTTTGAGGTAATAGTAGATTTACATACAGTTTTAAGAAATACTGCAGAGGTATCCCATGTACCCTTTAGCCAGTTTTTCCAGTGGTAACATTTTGCAAAACTGCAGTACAATATTACTACCGTGAAATTGATATTAATACAATGCACTGATTTTATTCAGATTTAACCTGCTTTATAGTACTCACGTGTGTGTGTAATTCTTCATAATCTACCACTGAAGTCTTGTGTATATGTTTACTTCTCTGTAATCTACCACTAGGGTCAAGATACAAAACAGTTCCACAACCACAAAGATCTCTTTTAACCCTTTTATAGCCACAGCCACCTCCCTTCCCCAACACCAACCCTTATCTGATCCCTAACAACTACCAGTAAGTTATTCATCTATTTTCAAGAATGTTATATAAATTCATAAAGTATATATATTATTGATATTGCCTTTTTCTCTCTGTAGAATTCCCTTAAGATTCATACAAGTTGTTGCTTGTGTCAATAGTTTGTTCCTTGTTATTGCTAATTAGCATTCCACTGTATGGGTATACCACAATTTGTTTAACCATTTACCTGTATAAGGACATCTGAGTTGTTTCCAATTTTTGGCTGTTATAAGTAAAACTGCTATGACTATTTTTATGTGCACATAGTTTTTATTTCTATGGGACAGAAACCCAAGGGTACAATTGTTTAATCACAAGGTAATTGAGTGTCTAGTTTTATAAGAAATATCAAATTGTTTTTTTCAACATTGGCCTTACAATATTGCATTCTCACAGGTGGTATATGAGTGATTCAATTCCTCCAAATCCTTTTCAGCATTTTTTTTTTTAATTTAGCTGTCCAGGCAGGTAAGCTAATATATCTGACTGTGGTTTTAATTTGCATTTGAGCATTTGACTAATGGTAATCTGAATATCACCTCCTTTGCTTATTTGCCATCCGTATATCTTCTTCAATAAAATATCAGCACATTTACTATTTGGAGTGTTTAATTATTTTAAAGGTTGATTTTTCTAAGAGATCTTATATATTCTGTGTGCCAGTCTTTCTTTTTTTCTTTTTTTTTTGGTTCTGTGTGTGTGTGTGTGTGTGTGTGTGTGTTTTCCTGGTCCCTAGCTTATTCTTTCATCCTCTTAACAGGGTCTTTAGGAGAGCAAATATTTTAAATTTTGATGAGATTCAGATTATCAATTTTTCAATTTATGGATGATGCTTTTGGTGTCCAATCTAAGAACTCTTTGCCAAGCCCTAAAACCTGAAGATTTTCTTCATTTTGTTCCCTAAAACTTTTATAGTTTTATGTTTTATGTTTATTTATACTTTAAATTATGGGATACATGTACAGATTGTGCAGGTTTGTTACATAGGTATACACATGCCATGGTGGTTTGCTGCACCCATCAACCTGTCATCTACATTAGGCATTTCTCCTAATGCTATCCCTCCCCCAGCCCCCCACTCCCTGACAGGCACCAGTGTATGATGTTCCCTTCCCTATGTTCTCATTGTTTAACACCCACTTATGAGTGAGAACATGTGGTTAGTTTATAACTAACATATTTCTGTGCTAGTTTGCTGAGAATGGTGATTTCCAACTCATCCATGTCCCTGCAAAGGATATAAACTAATCCTTTTTTTGGCTGCATAGTACTCCATGGTGTATATGTGCCACCTTTTCTTTATCCAGTCTATCATTGATGGGCATTTGGGTTGGTTCCAAGTCTTTGCTATTGCGAATAGTGCTGCAATAAACATCCGTGGATGGCATATGTCTTTATACTAGATGATTTATAATCATTTGGGTATATACCCAGTAATGGGATTGCTGGGTCAAATGGCATTTCTGGTTCTACATCTTTGAGGAATCGCCAGACTGTCTTCCACAATGGTTGAACTAATTTACACTCCTACCAACAGTGTCAAATTGTTCCTATTTCTCCACATCCTCTTCAGCATCTGTTGTCCCCTGATGTTTTAATGATCATCATTCTAACTGGCATGAGATGGTATCTCATTGGGGTTTTTATTTGCATTTCTCTAATGACCAGCGACGATGAGCTTTTCTTCTTATGTTTGTTTGCCACATAAATGTCTTCTTTTGAGAAGTGTCTCTTCATAACCTTTGCTCACTTTTTGATGGGGTTGTTTGCTAACCTGTACTCCAAGGCCAAGTTCTGTTATTTCCTCCATTCTCCATCCATCCTCAGAATTGCGTACTTCAAACATACAGAACAATTTGTAACTCTTTGAACGTTTTGTTGTATTCTTAGCTGAGTTTGAAATGTTTTCTCTCACCATGGTTCAAACACATATTTGCATGAAGAATATGTAATAATTTTAAAAAATATAGTCAAAGTCTCCCCTCTGTGGAGAAAATACTATGCATTCTATGAGTTTCAATAAATGTATTAATAACATGTGTCCCCCATTATATCATTCAGAGTATTTTCACTAACCTGAAAATCCTATGTACTCTGCTGATTCATCCATCCCTGACCCAGCTACTTGAAACCACTTAATGTCTCCATAGTTGTGCCTTTTCCAAAATGTCATACAGTTGAAATCACACAGTGTACAGCTTTTCAAATTGGCTTATTTCCCTTAGTAACATGTATTTACAATCCATTTATGTCTTTTCATGGTTTGACAGCTCATTTCTTTTTAGCTCTGAATAATATTCTTTTGTCTGGATGTAACACAGTTTATTTATCTTTTTGTCTACTGAAGGACATCTGGCTTGCTTCTAAGTTTTGGCAATTATAAATAAGGCTGCTGTAAACATCTGTGTACAAGTTTTTGTGTGAACATAAGTTTTCCATTTCTTTGGGTAAATATCAAGCAGTGTGATTGTTAGATTGTATGATAGAGTATGTTTAGTTTTGGAAGAACCTTGTGAACTGTCTTCCAAAGTAGCTCACTATTTTGCATTCTCACCAACAGCAATTAAGAGTTGTGTTGCTCCACATTGTTGCCAACAGTTGGTGTTGTGAGTGTTCTGGATTTCAGCCATTCTAATAGGTCTGCGGTGGCATCTTACTGTTGTTATAATTTGCATTTCCTTGCTTACATATATCTGGAGCATCTTTTATATGCTTATTTGCCATCTGTGTATCTTCTTTGGTGATGTATCTGTTTGTCTTCGGCCCAGTTTTCAAATGATCTTATTGTCGAGTTTCAGAGTTTTTTGTATATCTTAGTAACAGTCCTTTACCAGATATGTCTTTTGCAAATCTTTTCTCCCAGTCTGTGGATTATCTTTTCATTCCCTTGACAGTAACTTCCACAAAGCAAGATTTTTAATTTTACTGAAATCAAGTTTATCAATTCTTTTATGGATTGTGCCTTTTGTGTTACATCTAAAGAGTCATCTCCTAATCCAAGGTCATATAGGTTTTCTCCTATATTATTTTCTAAGAGATTTATAGTTTTGTATTTTACATTCAAGTGTGTGATAAATTTTGAGTTAATTTTTTGTGAAAGGTATAATGTTTGTGTCTAGATTTATTTTTTTGCATGTGAATGTCCAGTAGCACCTTTGTTGAAAAGACTATCTTTTTTCCAAAGCACTGCCTTCGCTCCTTTGTCAAAGATTAATTGTCTGTATTATGCGGGTTTATTTCTAGGATCTGTATTCTGTTCCATTGATTTATTTGCCTATTATTTTGCCAATACAACACTGTCTTGACTACTGAGGTTTTATAGTAAGCCATGAAGTTGAGTGGTGTCAATTCTCCAACTTTATTCTTCTCCTTCATTATTGTGTTGACTGTTACATTTTGATTTACTTTTTTCTTCTGTGAAATCTTCATTGTCTTATGTTCTATATGTGTCAGTTATATATTGCCCTAATAATTCTGCATAATAATCACAAAGCTTTAATGGCATATAATAAGGAACATTTATTTTTGTTCGTGATTTATAAGTAGCATGGGTTGCTCTGCCGATCAGTATTAACTCAGTGATCTTAGCTAAATTCACATTATCTGAGGTCTACTGACGGCTTGTGTGGGAACAGTTTGGCCCAGGATGACCTTGCAGCTTGCTCTTATAGGAGAGGTAACATTCAGAAAGAGTAGAACTGTGCAAAGTGTCTTCCTTTTTTTCTTAGTATGAATAAGTTGATACATATACGTTTTAATTTAATTTTTAATTTCTCTGGGTACATAGTAGGTGTATACTTTCATGGAGTGCTTATGATGTTCTGATAAAGGCATACAATATATAATAATCACATCACAGCAACTGCGGTATTCATCACCTTGAGCGTTATCTTTTTTTTATTAGGAACATTCTAATACCAATCTTCTAGTTATGTTAAAATATACACCAAATAATTGTTGACTACAGTCACCCTGTTGTACTACAAAATACTAGATCTTATTCATTCTATCTAACTGTATTTTTGTATCCACCAACAATCTCTACTTTTCCCTCCCTCCCCACTATCCTTCCCAGCCTCTATAAGGTTTCTTGAGGCCTATGGCTGGAACCACCACACTGTCGCATCCATCACATTCTATTTTCCAAAACAAGTTTAAAAACTAATTCAGCTTCAAGTGTTGTACAATGTTACTATAAAAGGGGCTTGGATGTAGTGAAATAATTAATTGAAACCAAAAATATAATCAGTGTATCACATTGCATGGTTATTTGTATACTTTGCTTACAATCAGTCTCCTTTGTTGGAATCTAAGCTCTAAAAAAATAATTTTGTCTATTTCATTCAATGCCTTCTTCAAAATGCCTGCAATTTGTCTGGCACATAACAGAAATGAGGCAGAAAATTAACAAGGATATCCAGGACTTGAACTCAGATCTGGACCAAGCAAACCTAATAGATGTCTACAGAAATCTCCACCCCAAATCCATAGAAGATACATTCTTCTCAGCACCACATCATACCTACTCTAAAACTGACGACATAATTGGAAGTAAATCACTCCTCAGCAAATGCAAAAGAACGGAAATCATAACAGTCTCTCAAACCACAGTGCAATCAAATTAGAACTCAGAATTAAGAAATTAACTCAGAACCACACAGCTTCATGAAAACTGAACAACTGGCTTCTAAATGTTGACTGTATAAACAATGAAATGAAGGCAGAAATAAAGATGTTCTTTGAAACCAACGAGAACAAAGACACAACGTACCAGAATCCCTGGGACACATTTAAAGCAGTGTA
>CAUYLG010000927.1:0-42106 GCA_963573385.1 Cacajao melanocephalus | reverse complement strand
AAAAAAAAATTTGTCTGGTTGTTTCTGCCTTCTGACAGGGATGGACATGTGTTGATATGTTAAATGCAACTCATTAAGCTATTTGGGGAATATAAAGTAATGAAGAGTATTTCACATAAATAGGTAAAATTTAAGCACACTTTGCCTCTCACACCCATGAGTAACATGTGAATGTGTATGTCTTCATTCATTGTATGTTGCTATAACATAATACCTAAGGCTGGATAATATGTAAAAAAAAAAATAGGTTTCTCTGGCTCATAATTTTTGTGGCTGGAAAGTCCAAGAGCATGGTGCCAGCATCAATTCAGCTTCCAGTGAGAACTTTTGTGCTGTGTCATAACATGGTAGAAGATCAAAATGAAAGTGAATACTATGAAGGGGAAAACCATGAGGGGCATCCTTTCTTTATAACTACCTGCTCTTACAGGAACTAATCTACTCCCACAAATTAGGGCAGTCACTAATTTTATGAGTCCCTTAAGGGTGAGAGCAAGATCAATAATTCACTCAGTACTGTAAGAGTGATATCAAGCCATAGATGAAAGTAGAGACCCATGACCCAAAGGCCTCCATTAGGCAGGTCACACCTCTAAAGGTTTTACATTGCAATATTGGTGCACTGGGTATTAAGGTTCTAACAGAAGCTTGGTGGGGACACTCAAACCATAGCTTATGATTGCCTAAATATTCTGCCAATATCTAAATATTTCCTCCTGGTATACAGAAAAGACGAATTTCCCTCTTTTGAATTTATAAAAATTCGTTAGAATGGAAGTAAGTAATTGTTAAGAACTAAGTACTTTGGCAATTTATAGGTTAGCCTTACTAAGGCATAGATGTATTTCAGAGTTTAATAACTCACAGTTTACAATATTGAAATTTTGCATAGCATTAGAAACTAAAATGTCTTTCAGGACTTTAGTAAATGAATACAAACTTTTATTACTGGATCTCTGCCTTTGAAAACGTATTCATTCTTGCATGTCTCATATGCTGCCAATAATGTAGTGATGTAAAAGAAAGACTATGAAACCAATGTCCAAATTTTAAGAATTAGCATTGTAACTTTTCAATTTGGTGTGGAGAAGATTATCTAATCTCTTCATAATAGCATTTATCTCATAGGTTACAGTAGTAAATTAATGAGTTAAAATACATACACAAATGAAGAAGAGGAATTAACAAAATGGCCACATAGAACCCTCCAATTATCATTCCTCTGCAGGAACATCAAATCAAACAAATATCAACACAAGAAAGCACCTTCATAAGCACCAAAAAGTCAAAGGAACAAAGAATATTTTTTTTGGTATTTTTTGCCTGGTAACCCAAAAAGGTTTCCCATCTTCTCCAGGTCCACAAAGGTTGTTTATTGAGGAGACTGCAAGAGTTGCAGTGTTCCTGGGCTTACAGCACCCCATAGTACAGAAATGGCTTCAGTGACTACAGGTTTAGAATATGACACTCAATGCCCTTTGAAAAAAGTTTTGTTTGGCTCACAATTATAGTGGCTAGAAAGTCCAAGAGCATGGTTACAGCATCTATTCAGCTTCTGAAATAGAAGCTGAAAAGCTTTTCTATTCTTGGAATTCCCTCCCAGGTATAAACAAGTTCAGACTATAATGATTAGAGTAAATACCTAACTCTTTAATGCCCAGAAATTGACAAATGTCCACAAGTATTAAGTACATCAGCAAAACATGACCTCACCTAATAGAGTAAATAAGTCACCAGAGTCCAATCCCAGGGTGACATACATGTGACCTCTCAGTTAGGGAATTCAAATATTCAAAATAGTTGTTCTAAGGAAGCTCAATGAAATTCAAGATAACACAGAGAAGGAATTAAGAATCCTATGGGAGATATTTAACAAAGAAATTTAAATAATAAAAAAGCAAGCAGAAATTCTGGAGCTGAAAAACTCTATTGATAAACTGAAAAATGCATCAGAGTCTCCAAATACCAGAACTGATCAAGCAGAAGAATTAGTGAGCTCAAAATCAGGTTATGTGAAAATACAGAGTCGGAGGAGAAAAGAAAATTTGAAAAAGAAGGAAGAACACCAACAAGATCTAGAAAATAGCCTCCAAAGAGAAAATCTAAGAATTATTGACCTTAAAGTAGATGCAGAGAGAGAGAATGGAGTAGAAGAGAGATTGGTGTGAAAGAAAGTCAAAGAACACAGAGAAGATTCAATCCAAGTAAGATTACCTCAAGACATACAATAATCAAACCTACAAAGGTCAAGAGTCAAGAAAGGGTTAAGAAAGGATCTTAAAAGCAACAAGGAAAAAGAAGCAAATAACATATAAAGGAGATTTTATACATCTGACATCAGAACATTCAGTGGAAACATTACAGGTGAGGAGAAAGTGGGATGACATATTCTAAGAACTGAAGAAAAAATTCTTTCAATATTATAGAATTATAATATTTAATATCATATATATATATAATCTAAAATATTATATCCAGCAAATTTTTTCTCCAAACATGGAGAAATACTTTCCCAGACACAAATACACAAAATCCCATTAAAGGTTTAGAAGAGTAATTCCCAGTAGAAAATGTTTTGTGAATGTCACCAATAGAATGTAAGTTGTTAAATGAATAAATGCATAAATGAAAAATCAGGGGGCAGAGATTTTAAGAGTTGAATGCTGAATCATGGAAATTAAAATTTTAGCTAGAAAGTGGGCATCCTAGAATGGTATTATCTACTTTCTCTGAATATCAACATAAATATGTTTTTAGTAGAAAAGTTTTAATGTATCATAAAATTATTTGTCCTGCATTAGAATTATAAAGTGTTGCTGCCTTTACATCAGACAGTTCCTCTAGTGTCTAAGAAGCACAATGAATTAATATTTCAGAGAGTACCCAGATGTTCACATTCATAATAATTAACATAATATTTATCTTGATATAATAGTCTATGAAATTAGGGTTGCCATAATTGTTGACTGCAAGAAGGATTTGCAAGAATTTTATTTGAACTTCCAATTATACAAGAAAAACTTAGGCAACCACTCTAGGTGAAATGCAAGAAATTATATGACTATGCATTGCACACTGATACGTTTTATGTCTTAAAAAATAATGACCTCTTATATGAAAATATGTGTTGCCACACTGTGATGTGATCCTTCCCATCTTCCCAAGGCTGACTCATTTTAACGGTTCTGTATATCACCATCTTGTTTATTGTATAAGTCCTAACTTGATCTAACTATAAAAGAATTGTGATATAATTATTTCCAGATATAAGTAAATACATATTCATTGTGTAGACCAATTATCTTTAGTTCACAAGAAATACTGTACTTCTGCAAAGTGTTAAATTCTCATCTATTTCTCTTACTGCATAGTTTTGGAATTTGAGTGTATTCTAAATAAAGTATTAATAGTGATTGAAGGAAATACCTTTTTTTTGAAGAAGTAAATAAGGAAGGCCTTAGAATTACCTACTAGACCAGACTACAGGAATAAAAAATTAGCTAATGAATAATTGTAAAAATTACTTTTAAAAAACTATTCACAAATCAGTGAGTTTTAAGTACTTTTTAGATAAATATACTTAAGTTCATTTAAATGCATTGTCAGACTTAAGTACAGATTTTTTGATATTTGACATCACATGTGTCAATACTAAAGTTAGAGAAAAAAAGAATTGAGAAAGTTAAGCACAAAGATAAAAAATGTTAGTAGCAAAAATGGCCATTTACAAATTATAGCATAATAAAGACTCATGCTCGGTCAATTTCAAGCATCCTCTATTTTTAAAGACGGAACAATGTAATTATATACCCAAATTTTGCTGCATAATTCTTCATGGGTCCCATATTCCTTACAAGACCATCACCTTTCTTCTGAAGATGATAGCAATAAATGTATCATTAAAATATTTTACTTCATTATGGCCTTAGGGAGAACGCCACATTAGCTTTTCTGAAAGAATTATGCCCACCATTTCTAGCACTTGCCATGCACCTGGGAAATTTCTCCCTTTGGACTTTCCCTATCCCCTCATCAACCCATTTCTACCACACCTCAGATCCCATGCAGAGACACTGGGGTCACAGAAACACAAATGTAACTGCTTCTTACTTTACTGGTAAAAACAGAATTTGAACTCGAGCATGCCTTAAATATTGTATTTTTAAAGTAGAAAAGAGTCTCTGATAAATTTACTTTTAATAAAATAATTTTTACTTTTTCATTTTTTAAAATAAAATGTAAGGGGCAATAGCAAAGAAAATAAAACAAAAATTAATAAATAATCTATGATTTTAAGACTGATAAATCTCTAAGGCATTTAACCCATATAATTATAACAATGCACCAGGAAGGGAAAACCTACGAAGTTACTTGAAGAAGGCTAAGTTGTTGATTGAGATTGCAGCTGTAGTACTTGCTTAGGGTAGAAAACAAAGCAATTGCTAAGCAAGGTGAAAGCTTCAAAACTTTTTAATGTCTATTTTATTAAATTGTACCATGATATATTCTTTTTCAGTATAGCCTTTATATTCAGTAAATATTTGTACTTTTTATCCTAAAATAAAAATTCCCCATTGTAGTAACAATGTTGGTGGTATATTTTATTTCACAATACAATAAAATAAATACAGGCAAATATTTTTTGTAAAAGACCAAGTTGCATATTTAAGTCTAGGTAGGCCATAAGACCATAAGGTCTCTCCCACAACTAGTCAACTCTGCCATAATAAAGTAAAAGTAGATATAAGCAATTCATAAACAAATAGATGTAGTAGTTTTTCAATAAAACATTGTTTACAAAGATGAGGAATGGACTAGATTTTGACCATAGCCATAAATTGCCAATCTCTGTGACTGATACTTAAGTGTCATATATTTGCAATTATGCTAACATTTCATGAATGATTTAAAACTGCATTTCAAAATGGATCAAAATATTTTGTTTGCTGTAAGTTATTAGAATCTTTCAATCAAAAATATTTTATATTAGGATAGGCATATCTTCCTGACACAGTACTGTTTTTTATATTGTAGGAACCAGTTATTTATAATATACATATGCTGCATTAATATTAATTTTCACTACTAGTATAACAATGGAACGAATTCCTGTGCAAAAAAAGAAAATACAAAAGATAATGCGATGTAGAAAATGTTTGAGCTAAAAGAGGAAGAAATTATTGTAATTTATACTTCTCAAATTACAGATAAAAAAATGAGTCTCCTAGTTTGAAAATACATTGATGCCACTCTGAGTTGTGATGAAACCAAGATTTTAAAGTTCATGGGTACGTGTGCAGGCTTGTTATATAGATATGCTTGTGTTACAGGGGGTTGTTGTACAGATTACTTCATCACTCAGGTATTAAGCCTCTGCTCATTTGTTAATTTTCCTGATCTTCTCCCTCCTCCCACTCTTTATCCTCTGATAGACCACATTGTGTGTTGTTCTCCTCAATGTGTCCAGGTATTCTCATCATTTAGTTCCCTCTTATAAGTGAGAACATGCAGTATTTGGTTTTCTATTCCTGCATTAATTTACTAAAGATAGTGGCCTCCAGTTCCATCCATGTTCCTGCAAAGGACATGATGTCATTATTTTTATGGCTGCATAATATTCCATAGAGCGTATGTATCATATTTTTTAAATCTAGTCTATCATTGATGGGCATTTAGGTTGAGATGGACTCAGATGGAAATGAGGACCTTGTTGGAACTGGAGCAAAGGTGACTCTTGTTATGTTTTAGCAAAGAGACTGGCAGCATTTTGCCCCAGCACTAGAGATATGTGGAACTTTGAACTTCAGAGAGATAATTCAGGGTATCTGGCAGAAGAAATTTCTAAGCAAATATGCTTGGCTCCTAGTTAACTCCAATGAGACAGATAACTCAGATTTTCATAATTCTTATTCTTCTGCATTTAGGAAGATAGTGAAATGGATGGAGCAGGGACCCCTCTTAGGGGCCTGTGAGGCCTCCAAGCATAGAAATAAAGGAAAATCAGCTGGGTGCAGTGGCAAACTCCTGTAATCCCAGCACTTTGGGAGGCTGAGTGGGTGGATTACCTGAGGCCTGGAGTTGAAGACCAGTGTGACCAACATGGAGAAAGTCTGTCTCTACTAAAAACACAAAATTAGCTGGGCATGGTGGTGCATGCCTGTACTCTCAGCTACTTGGGAGGCTGAAGCAGAAGAATAACTTGAACATGGAAGGCGGAGGTTGTGGTGAGCTGAGATCGCGCCATTGTGTTTCTACCCAAATGCACATTCATACAGATTCTAACACAGCCCTCTAGTGCCAATCTGTATCTTGGGCAATAAGAGCGAAACTTAAGACAAGACAAGAAAAAAGAAAAGAAAAGAAATAAAGGTAAATGTTAGTTTCTTAAAAAGAAATTCCAGGTACCTAGCTAGGTTTGAAACATAAATCAGCAACTTGATAAGCAGGAAAGTAACAGTAGCTTAAAATAATACCCAACAGAGTAGGTATTAGAATGTTGTGTTCCTTATAGAAACTAAAGAAAGCTGTCAGACATGGTGGCTCCTACCTGTAATCCCAGCACTTTGGGAGGTCGAGGCAGGTGGATCACCGGAGGTCATGAGTTTCAGACCAGCCTGGCCAACATGGTGAACCCCGTCTCTACTAAAAATACAAATATTAGGCCACGTACAGTGGCTCAGTCCTGTAATCACAGCACTTTGGGAGGCCAAGGCAGGTGGATGGCCTGAGGTCAGGAGTTTGAGACCAGCCTGACCAACATGATGAAACCCCATATCTACTAAAAATACCTAAATTAGCCAGGCATGGTGGTGTGCACCTGTAATCCCAGCTACTCAGAAGGCTGAGGCAGGAGAATCGCTTCAACCTAGGAGGTGGAAGTGGAGGTTGCAGTGAGTCAAGATCACGCCACTGCACTCCAGCATGGGCAACAGAGTGAGACTCCATCTCAAAAACAAAAGATAGCCAGGCATGGTGGCACATAATCCCAGTTACTCAGGAGGCTGAGGCAGGAGAATTGATTGAACCTAGGAGGTGGAGGTTGCAGTGAACCGAGATTGTGCCACTGCACTCCAGCCTAGTCTCAGCTTTGAAAGAAAGAAAAGAAAGAAACAGAGAAAGAAAGAAAGAAAAAAACGAAAGAAAGCATCTTAATATATGTCCCTGTGTTGTCTTCAGAAACTCAGACCCACACCAGATGGATCTATTGGCACACAGACCTCAGATAGAGGGAAGATGAAGACCAAATTTTAACCGCAGTTCTTTGTTTAGAATTTCTTCCTGAGAGTCCTGGATGAGGTCATGTCCATGAGCCAGAGCTAACATTCTTTTCTGCTGATCTCAAATTTTCAGACAAATATTTGCTTCCTTAACCAATGAAAATTGGAAAATCTTTGAATCCGCTTACGATCTGTGAGCCCCCACTTCTACATGTCCTGCCTTTTTAGGTCAAATCAAAGTAGCCTTCATAAGCTGCCCAATTTCCTTGCTCAACACCTTGCAATTAAACACCTTCCTTTTCCCACTGCAAGCCTTGGTATGGACATCTGCTCTTCCGGTGCTGGACTTGCAGACCCCAATTTGGTTCAATAATAATAGTGAATATGCAGCTATAAAGAAAGGACTTGGGACATTGATAACTTCAATGCAATCACTCAAAAATGCTCTGCCATTGCTCAAGAGCCATCAATGGACAATTCCTTCCTTAGTGACTCATCTCATTTGGGGATAAGGACTTGTGTAGCACATTCAACTGTGGTATGAAAAAAGAGCCCTTTCTACTTAGAGTTGGTAATATCTATGAATTAGAAAATAGTAAAATCAAATAATAAGTAATATGTTACCTCTTTCAATAGATTTCTATTTCAACTGTTCTCATCCCTGTTCATTTTTTGTCCTCATTTTCTTTGATTTATGGAATCTGTTTGTATCAACTTTTTCCCCCTTCTCTCTAAATAGCTTTTCCTTCTGCTAGTCTAACGATTATGCTTTATTGTCATTATATCCAATTCTTGTTACAAGCAAAACCTCATTTTACTTTTCCACTCACTCTGCAGCGATCTCACATAGTTGGCTTTAGTATAAAGCTCTTGGCTAGTCACCCAGCCACTCCCCCACACAGCCAGCTATTCACAATTAGTACAAATCCCTCAATTCAATTTTATTCAATGCAGTTCAATTCAAAACGGCTCAATTCAAGTCAGTTGAACTCATTCTACCACATGTTGGTGCCAATTCTAATTCTATCCTCTTCTCTCTCTTTTTGTTTTGTTTTCTTTCTTTTTTTCTGTGGATGATCAAAGCATACATAAGAAATAGACCTGGTAATTTGATCAATCATTCAGCTATCCTTTCTTTGCAGGGTGGATGTTTACAATTGTGTGCCACTCTTGACTATTTCCAGTTTTCCATACACATCTTATTTAATGCATCGATACTCCTTTCTTCAGTGCTTTAAGATTTATTTATTACTTCCAGAAGTCTTCGCTTTTTCTGAACTACTCAGTGAACTTTCCATTTTGACTCCCAGTGATTGTTTTTGTTTTACAAGAGCAGAAACTTACAATAATCATAAGATTTGTCATGGCAATAAAAATTTACTAAAGGGTACCTTTTTTCCTCACTCACTTTTATAATACATCATGACAGAGTATCTGTGATATATATTTTTAAAATTTCACAGCTTTAAAGCTCCTGAATTATTTCTACTCTTGTGTTTGTTATAATTTTTTCTACATGTCTATTCTTTTTCCTCATGTCTTCGTACATACATTCAATCATTTTACCCCCTTTATTTACTTTTTTGTAAATTGAGAGATTCTGTCTAATATAATTAACATTTCTATTTTGTGCTTTAGGCCAACTTTCTTCATTTTTGAAAACTAAGAATTACCCCTCCCTTATTTTTCTGTCATGAGTAAACTATTTTCTAAACTAAGAATTACCCCTCCCTTATTTTTCTGTCAAGAGTAAACTATTTTCTAATCTATACAGTCATTAAAGTTTATTTAGAGTCTCTAAATAAGATTATATTTTTCATTTTTAGCTCATTTTGAATCAGGATGTGTATTGTAAATGTTATCAATATTAACAAAATATAAATTGACTATTTACTCTGTTACTGATTTATACTCTATATGACGGACACATCTAATATATACTTATATTTTGCATACACCAATGATGTGTTAGTAAGGAAGATCAATAATCAATAAATATTTACAAGAAAGCAATTGAATTCAGGGTAGTGATATTCCAGTGGATCAATAAGGTACAGTCCATGCTTTACATAGTAAATGTCTTCTCCTGTCCTTCTCCAATTGAGCTCTGGCTCAACCTTGGGGTTTATACTTGATTTTTCTCAAGGTCTTATACTCAACTTTTAGTTCATCAGCTGCAAAACATATGCCAAATCCAGCAGTCTCTCGGTAATAACTTCCTCCAGTCTTACCCTGGACTGTATGTCAGCCTTCTAGCTGGCCTCTTTGTTTCCACTCTTAGCTAAAATAGTTCATTTGCAGTCTGAATAATGTCTCCAAATTGACATCAAATTTTATCATTTTCTTCCAATGACTTCCATAGTAATTAGGTTAAAAAAATTCCTTATCATGTCTTGCAAGGTCTTACAGGATTTGGCCCCATCAGTTAGGACTTCATCTCTTTTAATTCTTCCTCTTGTTGGCTTGGCTACATCCACAAAGACATTCTTTCTATTCCTTGAACACCCAATGCTCACTTCCTTCTTAGAGCTTTTATTGTGACTTAATGATCCTAGGCCTATAAAACATCCCCTTTAGGTGTTATTTGGGATGTCTCTCTTCATTTAGAACTTTGTTTAAAAGTCATCTCTTTGAAGAGGCAAGCCTAACCACCCTCATCAATGTTAACAACTTTTCTGCAAATTACTCTCCATACCACAGCCATTTTCTAGAGCATTTTATTTATTTATTTTGCAGTGTCAAGAATTAGGGAGTCCATAAAACTCAAGATTTTTCTCAACAGATCTTTTAGTTTACATTTCTACCATAGCTTAGAGGTAGCAAAAGTCCAAGCAAAAATCAGAACTATGATTTTCTAGACCACAATGTGGAATCTAGGACTAAGAGGATTTGCCTCAAATGAGAAGCATATATTAACACAGTTTCAACAGTTCTCACATTTTTATTTGATGAGACTCAACTCTTGCACTTCGAACTAGCAGAAATGTTCTCCTATAAGAATGCCCTCTGAGCCACGCCTCTAAGAAACAAGAATAAAAATCAGTGTCAGCACACTGATTTAATTATCTGTTCACTTTTTGCTGCCTTCTTACCTTAGTAAATAACACTTTCATTTGTTATGTGCATGTTGTAGAGTTTTCCTGAGCCATAGCTATCATAGGAAAAATGATTTCAATAAAATATTAACCCTTAAGGGGAGGGATGAATGTGTAAAGAGTTTTATAAGAGTACACAGCAAAATAAGAAGATGTTTAATGAATAAGAATAATGAAATGCTATGCCTCTTAGCCAAAAGGGAAAGTATATGAAGGATAACATTTAATAAGTACTTGAACACATTATACTTGCTACTTTTAAGAAACTTAAACTCTCTGAACCTTGATTTTTTCATGAATAAAGTGGAGACAAAATCTGACAGTTGTGGGGCCTCGCAACAACAGAGACAGTGACACGTTGAGTACTCAACATTATTTCATGGGCAACAGAATAAAGTAATTTTGATCATAAACCTTTTCATGAATTAACTTTTCCTTTTTTTTTGTTTGTTTTATTGTTTGTTTTGTTTTGTTTTGTTTTGAGACAGAGTCTCACTCTGTTGCCCAGGCTGGAGTGTAGTGGTAGGATCTTGGCTCATTGCAACCTCCACCTCCTGCGTTCAAGTGATTCTCCTGCCTCAGCCTCCTGAGTAGCTGAGATAACAGATGCGTGCCAACACACCTTGTTAATTTTTGTATTTTTAGTAGAGATTGGGTTCTACCATGTTGGCCAGGCTAATCTTGAACTCCTGACCTCAAGTGATTCATCCACCTCAGCCTCCCAGAGTGCTGGGATTACAGGCATAAGTCAACACGCCTGGCCAATATTTCTAAGAAACGTAGAATGACTGATTTGAACTAAAAACTTTTTCCATCGAGTTCCAGTCTTATTTTGGACTCTTTAGTTTTAAAATTCAAAGTTTTACTTTTTGGTGGCTAAAAACGTAAAGGGCAGACATAAATAACTACATAGTACATTTTACTATTTAATAAAAGGTTATCTAAAATAAAAATGCCATTTTAGATAGAAAAAAGTTTTCTATTAAAATGGTGGTGTTTTAACATAGTTCCTATGAATTTGTAGAGCTAACATATTTCTATAAAAACACAATTAGCAACATACTGTCTGGTGATCACTTTAAAGGCCTTCAATTCCTTGGTCCTCTGCATAATCCCTTCTGACAATATATTTAAGTCAGTGTAACACATTTTATATGTGTGTACATGTGTGTATAAGTGAATTATATAAAGTAGTATATATAAAGTCTGTGGGATAATATGTAGTTCATCATAAGCACTCATAAATGGTATCTATCATTATTATTCTTATTCTAAGTCCTGTGATCATTCCATCACTGTTATTTCATTATCCTACTATTGATATCACAGCTATAAAAATTTACCTAGAGGTCCCTATTTGTGTAAAGTCTCCAAATGTAATTTTTTTAAGTGGAGCCTTTTCTTATTTATACAACAAAATTTTTCCAGTACTTTGTTCTTTCAAACAAATTTACCTGCTTTAACATTAAGCCAAATTTTAAAGCAATTTTAGTTAATGAGAAATATTTTTCTTATTTTCTTGTGGTTAGGACTTAATAGTGAATACAACCATTTTGATGACTTAGAAAGCAGACCAGACCACGTGTTTTGAGTGCCCTCTAGTGGTCTTTTAGTCAGTAACAGCCAGCGAACCTGAAATTTGTAGGCTACATCACCACTATAGATTTTCCACAGAAGCTCCTGTTTTTCCTGTCAAGTAAATAATTTTCAGTGCGGACAAATAAATTGCTTTCTGCTACATTTCTTGGAAAAACTCAAAGGAGAAATGTACCAACGCATTTTTTCAATTATAGAAAGATTTATTGCAATACTTTTTTTTAACTGAATACTGTTACGTAGAAATCATAAACATTCGTATAATAAAAAACACTTTGTAGAAACTATAAAAGTGTTATACGCCGGGGGCGGTGGCTCACGCCTGTAATCCCAGCACTTTGGGAGGCCAAGGCAGGTGGATCACAAGGTCAGGAGATCAAGGCCATCCTGGCAAACATGGTGAAACCCCTTCTCTACTAAAAACACAAAAATTAGCTGGGCGTGGTAGCGTGTCTGTAATCTCAGCTACTTGGGAGGTTGAGGCAGGAGAATCGCTTGAACCAGGGAGTCGGAGTTTGCAGTGAGCCGCAATCACACCACTGCACTCCAGCCTGGTGACCAGTGAGACTCCATCTCAAAACAAAACAAGTTGTTATAAACGTATTTTGTGGTCAAGCGTGGTGGCTTACACCTGTAATTCCAGAACTTTGAGAGGCATAGGCGGGAGGATCACTTGAGCCCAGGAGTCTGAGAACAGCGTAGGAAAAAAGAGAGACCCCATCTCTACCAAAAAATAAAAAAAGAAAGAAAGAAAAAGAAAATTAATTAATTTGCCAAGCAGGGTGGTGCACGCCTGTAGTCCCAGCTACTTGGGAAGCTGAGGTGAAAGGATCATCATTTGAGTCTGAGATGTTGAAGCTGCAGTGAGCAGTAATTGCACCACTCCACTCCAGCCTGGGTGACAGAGTGAGACCCTGTCTCAAAAATTAATTAATTAATTAATTAATTAAATACAAAGTTGTTATAAAGGTATTTTGTTAATAGATAAGAAGTTATATTTTCTTTGCCATTCTTCTATCATTGCTTTCCTTTTTCCCTCCTGCCTTCCTTTTAAAACTTCTTTATTAACTTTGTATTACTACTTTCTTACATACATCAAGTTATCTATTTAAGTGTATTTAACCATTTAAAAGTGCCTGACACTTATTAATATCTTAATAAATGTTTAATAAATAAAATCTTAACTGAAAAATTGTCTAGTTTAAAGAGAGAATGTTTAAACTGAATCATGACCGTAACATTTTTATTACAAAAATCATAGAACATTTTTATTAGCTATGGAATCTTCTATTTCATCTTGATTTATGTATTGTATTATCTTTTTAAAATAAATACATAAATTTTTGTTTGATAACTGAAGGGAATTAATAGGTGATTACGTCTTCATACATTTTGTTGTCTGAACTCATTTTGTAGATGAGATTTGGTTCTTTTTTCTCATTTTAGAATTGTATTTCAAATTGTGATTTAAATTCCTTTCTGAACCATATTATTATCAGAAAATGTTTTTCTGTGTTCAGCATGGTATTTTAGACTCTATTGAGATAATAAAATAAAATAAATGTCCTTACTTTCTGGAAATTTATTTTCAAAAACATCAAGATAAATATAATTAACAATATGAGACAATGCATTTTCTAAATGTTTCAATATTAGGTTTTCCATTTTCTGCCTGGGTATATTTTGCTGAGTATAACTTGGCAATAGGAAAAAGAAAAATAATAGGAAAAGTTACTGGAACTGAGTATGATATAAAATAACTGTATCAAAAATTGTAACTTGTATTACTCTCTTCCAAATGCATTCTTTCACATAAATGTTTTCTTAAGGAATAAGTTAAGACAAATCTTTGAAGGCTAAACATGATAATGAGATTTTTTAATGAAATAATATATCTAAAAGCACTTAGCACAATGCTGGATTCACAGAGTGTAAAAATATTTAGCTATTGTTATTGTACTATAACTTAGAAGTTATATATAACTTCAACAAAGGAAATTAGAATAATATGTATGAGATATATGAAAATAACTTTGCACATATTTTAACATCATACCTTTATGTTTCATTTTGTCTTGCTGATAACCTCAGATTTAAGATTATAAAAACTCAAGACAGTCAGCCTTCTTGTCTTGACAAGCACTATTTTAAAAATTTACTATTCCTATGATTTGAACACTTGTCCCCACCCAAATTCATGATGAAATGTGATTGCCATTGTAATGGCATTGGTAGATGGAACTATTAAGAGATCTTTCAGTTATGAGGGCTCTGACCTCATGAATCAACTGGTGCCATTATGTCAGGAATAGATTTATTATCTCCAGGGTGTGTTTGTCCTTTCTCTCTCTCTTTCAAGCCCTCTCTTTTCTTTTCCACTATGTGATGCCTTCTGCTTTGTTAGAATGAAGCAAGAAGGCCATTGCCAGATGGTAGTACTTTGCTATTGGACTTTTGAACCTCTATAACTGCCTTGTTAGGATGAAGCAAGAAGGCCGTTGGACTTCTCAGCCTTCGTAACTATCAGCCAACACATTTCTGTTTATTATTAATTACCCAATCTCAGGTATTCTGTTATAGCAACACAAAACAAACTAAGATATAAACTGGTACCAAGAGTGGGGTATTGCTATAATAAACACCTCAAAATCATTAAGTGGTTTTGGAACCGGGCAATGGGCAGAGTCTAGAAGAATTTGGAGGAGCAGACTAGATAAAATCTCTGTTTTTCTGAACAGGGTGATTCTGATGCAGGCCAGAGCAGAGAAGAGCTATAGGGAAATACAAAACTTCTTAGGTGTTACTTAAGTAGTCCTGAACAGAATGGTGGTAGAAACAGAAAAACCAATTCTAATGAGATCTCAAACAGAAATGGGAAACAAAGAACTGGAAACTGGATTAAAGCCCATTCTTTTTTGTAAAGTAGCAAAGAAATTGGCTGAATTGTGTCTATGCCTGAGGGTTTTGTGGAAGGCAGCATTTATGAGCAATGAACTCAGATATCTGGTGGTAGTAATTTCTAAGCACAATATTGAAGGTCCTGCATGGCTTCTTCTAATTGCATATAGTAAAGTGAGAGAAGACATAAATGAATTAAATATGGAATTTGTAATTAAAAGCAGAACATAAAGATTAAGAAAATTTGCAGGTTGGCCATGTTAAGAAGAAAAAATATGGGGAAGAGTATAGCTATGCAATCCTTTGATGAAGGAATTAGCATGAACAGAAGGAAGCCAGATACTATTCAGCAAGACAATGGGAGAATGGCCCTGATGGTATTTAGAAAATCTTTGAGGCTGCCACTCCAATCATAGGACTAGAGATCTAGGAAGGCAAAATGGTTTTCAGTGTTGGGGTACCCTCCACAGGCTCACTGCCCAGTGCCACCTTGAGACTTTACTCTTGGCATTCCAGTGCAGGGCTTCTCAGTAGTCCCAGCTGTGGCTCAAGCAGGCTCAGGTGTGGTTTCGTTTGCCATTTCAGAGGGCACAAGCTGTAAACCTTTGCAGTACATAGTGCTAATTCTGCAGGCTCACAGAGCTTGCAAGCTATGGAAAAATGGCTGCTTCCACCTAGATTTTAAAAGATGTGTTAGACAGTCTGAGGCCCCCAGAAGAAAACTGCCACAGAGATGAAGTTATCATAGAGTTCCCACTAGGGCAGTGCCTAGTGTAGTCACAATAGTGGGGTTACCTCTAAGACCCCAGAACTATAGAGCTACCAGCATGCAACTCCAGCATGGGAGAACTGCTGCATGAGCTGCACCCTGAAAAGCTTTGGGGGTAGGGCTGCATGAGCCCTTGTGGGTTCAATTCCTACCCCAGTGTGTCTGGGTGGTGGGACATGAAGTCAAAGAGGATTATTCTGGAGCCTTAAGATTTAATGCTGTTTGTCCTGTTAATATTTGCACTTACTTGAGACCAGTTATCTTTTTTTGTTGCTTATTTTTCATTTTTGGAATGGGAATGTCTATCTCATCCCTGCTCCACCATTGCAATTTGGAAATATAAAACTTATTTGATTTTACAGGCTCACAGCTGGAGGTAAATTCACATCAGGATAAATAGTGCTGTACCCACCCAAAAATAGTTTCTTCTCACCTGCTTCCCAGATACAGTTGATTTATTAAGACAGGCAAATTGCAATAGAGAAAGAGGTTAATGCATGTAGAGCCAGCTAAATGGGAGACTGGATTTTTATGATTAGTCAAATCAGCATTTCTGAAAATTTGAAGGGTAGGGTTTTTTAAAGATAGTTTGGTGGGCAGGAGGCTAGAAAAGAGGAATGCTGATTTGTTGGGTCAGGGATTAAATCATAGGGAGTCAAGCTGTCCTCTTGTGCTGAATCTGTTACTGGGCAGGGGCCACAAGACCAGAAGAGCCAGTTTACAGATCTGGGTGGAACCAGCTGATCCAACAGGACCCAGGGTCCGAAAAACACCAATGTTAGGTTTTATATTAATGTTAGCTATGGGAACAATCGGGGAGGTGAATAATCTTATAGTCTCAGACTCCAGGACTGCTGAGCCAAAATTTCTAATATTGTGGCTAATTTGTTAGTTTTACAAATACAATCTAGTCCCAAGACCATAAAAGGGTTTGTTTAGGGAAGGAGCTGTTATCATCTTTGTTTCACAGTTTAAGTATAAACTAAATTCCTCCAGAAGTTAGTTTGGCCTATGCCCAGGAATGAGCAAGAGCAGCTTGGAGGTTAAAGGCAAGATGGAGTCAATTAGGTCAGATCTCTTTCACTGTAACAATTTTCTCCTGTTATAATCTCTGGAGAGGTGGTTTCAGTGCCTTGAGTTTCACCCATATCTGATATAGATGAGACTCTGGACTTTAGACCTATGAGCTGATGCTGCAATGAGCTAAGATTTTTCCAGTTAATGGCATGGAATGAATGTATTTTGAATGTGAGAAGAACGTAAGTTTTGAGGGCCAGGGGCAAACAGCTATGATTGTGTTTGTCTCTTCCAAAACTCATGTTAAAATGTAATTGCCATTGTGATGATATTGGGAGGTGGGACCTTTAAGAAGTGTCTAGGTCATGAGGGCTCTGACTTCACGGATGGACAAATGCCATTGTTGTGAGAATGGGGTTTGCCCTGTCTTGCTCTCTTTCTTGCTGTTTCTTTGCCCTCTGTCATGCAATGCCTTCCACCACATTATAACACAGCAAGAAGGCCCTCATAAAGTGCCAGGAACTTGATATTGGACTTCCAGCCTACAGAACTATGAGTCAATAAATTACTTTTCATTATAAAGTACTCAATCTCAGGTATTCTGTTACAGCAGTACAAAATGGATTAAGACAACTACTTTATTCAATTAGGCAGAATTAATTCTGCTTATATGCAGGAGTAGCCAGGGACTGTTTCTTTATAAACATCATTTTTCCTTCCTTCCTTCCTTCCTTCCTTCCTTCCTTCCTTCCTTCCTTCCTTCCATCTTTCTCCATCTTTCTCTTTCTCTCTCTTTCTTTCTCTTTCTTTCTTTCCTTCCTTCTTCTTTCTTTCATTTTTTTATTCTAGAAACACTTTTAGCATGCATCTAGCTAATCAACTAAATTTCCTTCTCATGCTACTTTGCTAACATTCTTCAAAACAGTAAATCCTATTTAGGCCTGATAATTTAATTTCTGGAGTATGCATGGTCCCCATCTTATAAAAAAAAAGTATAATTTTTATTTTAATAATGAATGCATACAAGCTGATAGGAGGTTATTGCTAATCTAGAGAGTTCTATCAGCTATAGGAAAATCATGGCAAACTTGCTTACTCACCTATGTAATCAGAATAGTTGGTAAAATTAAATTTGCACAATTGTTTATTTGTTGCGCTGTATCTTTAATGCTGTATAGATCCACCTAAGAATCCAGGTAG
Organism: Cacajao melanocephalus; assembly: GCA_963573385.1. Classification (NCBI taxonomy): domain Eukaryota; kingdom Metazoa; phylum Chordata; class Mammalia; order Primates; family Pitheciidae; genus Cacajao; species Cacajao melanocephalus. The sequence continues at coordinate 24,314 of CAUYLG010000927.1, read as the reverse complement.
TTTTTGTTGATTATTTTATTATATAGCTCTTAAAAAAGGTGAATAATTATTATAAGACGAAACTAAAAACAATTTTCCTTTATGGAATAAAATGATTACTTGGAAAATATTCTATAGGAACATAATGGATGTTTAGTTATTTTTCAAATAAATGATGTAGAGTAGGGTTTTCTACACTCAGTGTCCTGGGGATTGTGATAGGAATTTAGAGTAGTGGTCTAAAATAAATACTTCCTGGTACCACTTTACTTAAGTCTCCTTGAATGGGGCTTGAAATAATGGAATCTATAACTTTAAAAAATGGATCTTAGGCTAGGCACAGTGGCTCACGCTTGTAATCCCAGAACTTTGGGAGGCCAAGGTCGGTAGATCTCTTGAGGTCAGGCGTTTAAGACTAGCCTGGCCAACATGGTGAAACTCCGTCTTTACTAAAAATACAAAAATTGCCTGTAATCCCAGCACTTTGGGAGGCTGAGGCAGGCGGATTACGAGGTCAAGAGATGAGACTATCGTGGCCAACATGGTGAAACCCCGTCTCTACTACAAAATACAAAAATTAGCTGGGCATGGTGGCGTGCACCTGTAGTCCCAGCTACTAGGGAGGCTGAGGCAGGAGAATTGCTTAAACCCAGGAGGCAGAGATTGCAGTGAGCCGAGATTGCGCCACGGTACTCCAGCCTGGAGCCTGGTGACAGAGCAAGACTCTGTCTCAAAAAAAAAAAAAATTAGCCTGACATGGCAGTGGGCACCTGTAATCCCAGCTACTCAGGAGGCTGAGGTAGGAGAATTGCTTGAACCCGGTGGTAGAGGTTGCAGTGAGCCAAGATCGCGCCGTTGCACTCCTGCCTGGCCGACAAGAGTGAAACTCAGACTCAAAAAAAAAAAAGGATCTTAGAGCTTTAATAAAATGATAGATTATGTAACAATAGCCAACCCCAACAGTGCCAGTTACATCAACTAACTGAATCATCACAATAATCCCCTGAAGTAGGAAATAAGGAATATAGGGAAACAAAGGATTAGTAAGCCTAAGTAATTTCCCTGAGGTTACACCTCTGGTAAATTATATAACTGGTGAGTCACATAACTCATTCCTGAGCACAATTAAGCCATGAACAAATATATAACTGTCTGAATGAAGACCCAGGCTTATCAAAACAAAAAACTGTCAAATTTCTTCTTCTTTTTTTTTTTTAACAGAGTACATGCATACAGAGATTTTTAAAAATACATTTTAAATGCCCATTATTTTAAAAGAGTATATTTCATGTGCAAAATGATGGTTTGGAAATGCAGCATCCTAGCCATCATTTTGTCTCTCTAACAGACAGTTGCCTGGGGTAATAATATAAATTCAACACAGTGAAAGACAAAACACATTATGCCATTAAGAAGATGATTTTACTCAGGTCATTGCAACAGAGAGATTCTTCATTAATGGGGAACATCTCAAGGAAGAGATTGAAAACCTTGGATATTACAAAACAAGGAAATCACGGGGAAGATGGATAGAAATCTTATCTGAGTCACTTAAGAATATTCAGGTGAGTCTTCTCTAAGAATATGTGGGAATACAGTAGTTCTTTGGCATAAGACACTGTGGAACACAAAAGCGGGAAGGGTGAGGGAATTTATCATCTTTACTGTTTTCCAGCAGCAAGGGCTCAGGCAAACTCCTACACTGTCAACAGATTAACATAATCTTTCTGAGCATCAAATTATTCTATTTGCTTCTACGTTTCCTCAAATTAGCAACTGACCTGAAAAACAATGGATCATTGCATATTTTGAAGTACTAAAATTTTGCTACATTTATTTACCAATAGCACAGTTTTTACAAATAGTTTTTTTCTATATTACCTCAAATTAGTTAAATGTGTACTGTAAGTTGAGCATACCTAATCCAAAAATCTGAAATCCAAAAAGCTCTCAAATTTGAAACTATTTGAGCACCAACATGATGCCACAAGTGGAAAATTTTGCACCTGTCCTTATGTGATGAGTTGCAGTCAAGATGCAGGTGCACAACACAAAGTTTACTTAGTGTCCCCAAGGGGTAAAAATAATCTTTCCAGCCTTCTTCTTCTGTGATATATCTTTTCCGTACACACCTGGATTCCCTCATGAAGCAGACACACAAAGGGTAATAAAATGCCATGTGTGCAAGCTGAATAGGTCAATGGCAACCTCCACATGATGCCCCACATGGGGCCAAGATCCATGTGCATTACTCACTGCTTTTGCTTATTTTCTGCTGTATGGTGTAAAGACTTTGTTGAAAATGTCCAAAGGACCAAATGTTACCCTCTGGGTAACAGCAATAAGAAAAAGGATGAATTTATGCCAATCTGTATCACTAAAAGTACAGCTGTTGGAGAAACTGGACAGCAGTGTACACATAAAACATCTTACAGAAAATTATGATGTCAGCATAACCACCATATGTGACCTAAGGAAACAGAAGGATAAACTGTTGAAGTTCTATTCTGAAATTGATGAACAGAAGTTAATGAAAAATAGGCCAGGCGTGGTGGCTCACACCTGTAGTCCCAGCAATTTGGGAGGCTGAGGGAGGTGAATGACTTGAGGTCAGGAGTTCAAAACCAGCCTGGCCAACATGGAAAAACACCATCTCTACCAAAAATACAAAATTAGCTGGGTCTAGTGGCACACGTCTAATCCCAGCTACTTGGGAGGCTGAGACAGGAGAATCGCTTGAACTCAGGAGGCAGAGGTTGCAGTGAGCTGAGATCATGCCATTGCACTCCAGCCTGGGCAACAGAGAGAGACTCCATCTCAAAAATAAGTTAATAAAAAATAGAGAAAAACTACAAAAAGCTAAAAAATTAGACCAAGTATTAAAAGAGTGCATCCAACAGTGTTGCAGTAAACATATGCAACTTAATGGTATGCTGATCATGAAACAAGCAAAGATCTATTACAATGAACTGAAAATGGAAGGAAACTATAAATACTCGACAGGCTAGTTGGAAAAATTTAAGAAAAAACATGGCATTAAATTTTTAGATATTTGTGACAAAGCATCTGCTGATCATGAAGCAGGAGAGAAACTCATTGATTTCCCAAAGTCACTGCTGATGAAAATATGACACAGGAACTAGTCAATAACACTGATGAAACATCATTGTTCGGTGTTCTTGCCACCGAAAGACATTTACTACAGCTGATGAGACAACCCCTACAGGAATTAAGACTGTTAAGGGTAGAATAACTGTGCTGGGATGTGTTAATGCAGCAGGCAAGCATAAATGTAAATTAGCTGTGACTGGAAAAATCTTTCATCCTTGCTTTTTTCAAGGAGTAAGTTTCTTACCACTTCATTATTATGCAAGATTTTGTTATTCCTTGACAAATTTGTCTGCTCATCCTCTAGCTGAAATATTCATTATAAGTAATTTATACTTCCAAATGTGATTTCATTCATTCAACCATTTAACCAAGGTATCTATAATCAATGATGAGTAAATATAAAAACACCTTCTTGAGCAGCATGCTAGAAGTAATGAACAAAGGCAAGGGGGCAGAAGGTTTTCAAAGAAGTCAACATTGTATTCATCAGAGTTCTGTGAATCAGATTGTCAACACTGTATTCATCAGAGTTATATGAATCTATATATATGTGTATATATATGTATCTTGGAAGATTATATAATTATAAATATATATATATATATGATTATAATATATATGTATATGAAAGGGTACTTATTAGAAGAGTTGGCTTATGTGATTATGGAAGCTGACAAGTCACATGACAATCTTTCCACAAGCTGGAGACTCCAGGATGCTAATTGTATGCATCAGTCCAAGTCCAAATGCCTCAGAACAAGAAAAGCCAAAGGTGTAGTTCTCAGTCCAAGCCACTGCTGTAAGTCTTGGAGTCTATGTTAACAGATTAACATAGACTTTCTGAGCATCAAATTATTCTAGATTTGTTGGAGCTGGAGTTGTTGTCCATGGACAGGAGAGGGGGAATGTATCTTAGCTCTAGAAGATAGATCAATATATTTGCCTTTTCTTTGTTTTTCATTTCTCCAGGCCCCCAGCAAATTAGATGGTGTCTGCTAGGTTGAGCTCACATATTCTTCACCCAGTCCACACAGACTTACATGCTAATTTCTCCTGAAAACACCCTCATAAAGACACTCAAAAATAATGTTTTACCACGTTTCTAGGTATTCCTTAAGCCAGATAATTGGATACCTAAAATTAAGTGTCACGAGCATGAAGGATGCCATATATGCTATTGCCAGTGCTTGGAACACAGTGACTAAAGACACAGTTGAGCATGCCTGGCACAACCACTGACTTGTGACTGCTTTCAGTGATAATAAAGAACAAGATGTTGGCTTTGAAGGATTCCATATGTCAAGTGAGAATAAAATGATATCTGACTTTGTTACATATGCAAAAACTACTCTTTCAGAGTCTGTTAGTAAGCTCGAAGAAGTGAACATTGAAGACGTTTTAAACATTGATAATGAAGTTCTCATTGTTAATTCACTGACTAGTGGTGAAATAACTGAAATGGTTCTGAGTCAAGGAGATAGTGATAACAGTGATGATGAAGATGATCCCTTTAACACTGAAGAAATAGTGTCTAGAGATGATATGCTGAAAATGTATGGTGGTTTATTGAAGTACTAACGCAACATGCATTCATAACTGAACTAGAAATCATTTCAGATTTCAAAATGAAAAAAGCACTTTAAGATAAAAATGTTTGTTAACGAGGCAAATGACTCTGGTAATAACATTAAAAGATCCATCTAGCAGAATGCCTCCTAATCCCTAGAGGACCCATTTCCTGCTTCTGATGTTTCTTCTCATCTTGAAAAAAAAATACAGTGTACAGGAAACTTTTAATCAAAACACAGCATCCTAGGCGGAGACTGTTGTTTGTCGTTGCTGTTGTTTAACAAATGGTGTAGGTATTCTGGTGATGCTACTGTGCTGCTTAATTCTTCTAAATATATTATTTTTTCACTGTATTAATATGTCATTTTTCTACTGTTAAGTTAAAGCTGTTGGCACATGTACCAGTTCAATGCCAAATCCCCTGAGGTTTGACCTCCTCTACCATACAGCAATGCCTATCTTCTGCAGTGATTTTACAGTCTCAGAATAAAAGCAATTCCTTCTTGTTTCCAAGTTGAAATAGACTTATTCTATGAACAGTCTCTCTTTTTCACTATTATTCTCCACAGTGTAATGAGAATACCCTGAAATTGATTATATATGAATAACAAATGTTAAACTTGTGATTTCTATTTTATACATGATTATTTGGAAATTTTAGTTTGACCTAATGTCTAAGGCAAATGCACATGCAAAAAAACATGCATGCATATTTATTAACTTGTGGTAATTTTAAGTCCCTAACTCTCAGGAACTAGAACACACACACACACACACACACACACACACACACACACACACAGAGTCATGTGTCACTTAACAATGGGGATACATTTTAAGAAATATGTCTTTAGGCCATTCCATCATTGTGTGACCATCATAGAGTACACACAAGCCTAAATGGTATAACTTACTACACCCTGAGGCTATATGGTATAGCCAATTACTCCTAAGCTAAACTTGTACATCATATCACTGTACTGAATAACAAAGACAAGTGTAACACAATGGTAAATATTTGGTATGTAAACATATCTAAACATAGAAAAGATAATGTGCTGTGCTACAGAATGTGGCATCTATGACATCACTAGACAATAAAAATTTTTCAACTACATTATAGTCTTATGGAACCACTCTTGCATATGGGGTTTGTTTTTCACTGAGATGTCATTATAGTGCCTGACTGTATAGTATAGTTACACAATGGATAAGTTTTCAGGGCTTCATAAACATATTATAATATTTTAAACTACAGCTTTTTTTTTAATAGGCCACTCAATTTCATAGAGTGTTAAATTTTAAGTCTAGGAAATTTATCTCACTCTGACTTACTTAAGAATATTTGATAATTCAACTGTTGATGTTTCTTTAGACAGCTGTGTTTGTTGTATCAAACAAACATAGCAAGTCAAAAGCTTTCTATTTCTAAATTAAAAAACAACCTATTTTATATAAATCTCCTCTGTGGAAACAGAGAATGGGGATTCTTTTAAGTGATTTGTTACTTATCAATATACAAAATGCAATGTATTTTTGTAATAAGATATTAAAAGTTGTTTTTAAAAAATACTGAATAAATTGAGAATTCAAAAGTAATATCTCTTAAAAATCTGAGTCAAACTTCATTTTAATATTGCCAATTAATTAAAAAATTTCAGCAAAATAAGGCACAAAAGCATACTCTGAAGCTCACTTTTCTAGCTACTAACATTTCCATCCAACTTCTGCTCCCGAAAATAAGAGATGACAAAGTTTCTTTCTTATCTAATTATATTTGAAAAATCCATTCATCACCCAGGTGTGAGAAAGCTTGGCCCTGGGTACAGATCTTGGAGCACTGAGGAATTTGCCCTGTAGGTCTCTTTCCTGTCCACTGTCCCTTAGGGATCCTGCTCACAATCAGATGAAAGAAAAGTTTGCTTCTTCACAGGGCCCAGGGAATTCTTGCTCTTCTTCCCCATGCATACATTTTCAGGCATCTCACTTTTATCAGTAATACTAGATGCTGCCACTAGTGACCTTGGAAAAAATTCCATTGGTAGTTTAAAAAACAACTTTTACAATGAAAGAATCATAGAAACACGACAGAATAAAAGACAGAGAGAGAGAGAGAGAGACAGAGGGAGAGAGAGGGACAGAGGGAGGGAGAGAGAAGGGGAGAGAAAAAAAGGAGAAAATAAGAAATAGATAAAAAGAGGAAGAAATAAAGAGAAAGATAAGAAATTGAGAGATGAAGAAGGATGAACACGGGAAGGAAATTTGACAAAAGGCCATCCTATTTCTTATCATCGTCTCATAAGAATTACATCTGCCTACATTTTCTCATCTTTTTAATAATTTAACTTGCAAAATTTTACTTAGAGAAGCAAATACACAGAATTACCATTTTAGTGAAGTACATGGTTCTCTCAATATTTGTATAATAATTGAATTCTCTCTCTTGCTATAACCCTGTATCTCTCTCTCTGTGCACTCTACCTTTAACTTCATTGCAAATAGCAAAGCATTGATTCTTTAAAAAAAGCCAAGAATCCTGTGTGAGGATGCCAATTGTAACACTGCATTATCTCTGAAACCTCTTTGCTAAGAGTGAATCTCTCTGGCAGTTGTTCCGGAACTGCTGACAAGACATACTATTATCTCTTCAATTTCATCTTCCTCTTATTTCCTCCCTGTGGGAGAAGAACATCTGTATGCCTTAGAGGGAGCTAAATATGTTAGAACAGATCTCTTGCCTTTCAGCCTACTAAGAATTATTTTACTTTTTTCTCCCCTGCTTATTCTATAGGATTGGAGATTTTTCTAGGGATCCTATATCAAATGCCATATCTATTCACAGAATTAATTCTTAGTCAAGACATATTTAGGGAGGCTCCACTTTATGTCAAGAAATGTGCTCAGTCATCGGGATTTAATAACTCAAGTCAAAGTCTTTTCATTTGGGGGAAAGTAATCTAACATTAAAGTGTGTTTGTCATTTTTCAAGAGCCTTTTAAAATAGAAAATACAAAAATCACACTTATGCATGCTTTTAAAATAATTCTATCTGTTTGGCACAAATTCTTAAAATGAAATCCTGAAGTAAAATATGTAAGTGTATTCTGACTGTATGCTACCATTTGGAAACAAGGACTTTGAACATTGAAATATCTTAATCTTTGAAGAATGGAGTGCAGAATTTATGTTTCGTGTTTGAACAAACAACCACAAGATCTCAAACTATAGAATTAGCCATAAGTGAGAAAGGTAGCCAAATAGTGAGTATGAATGGGAAAGTTAGATAAGATTGTTTAAAGAACATACAGCTGGTCACTAGACCTTTCTTTGCGTCTCTGATTTCCAGAAGACAAGCAACACTCTGGTAAGGATAAGTGCTTTTCAGCAATATTTCTATGTTATTTCACCTTTCTGAGCCTCTGGAAAATGAGGATTATGAATACTATAAGAATTAAATCTAATAGTACTTTAATCATTGAATCAATAATGTCTGACTTTATAGAATGATAACCTATGTAGGGAAAAAGATATGCATTTTAGAGCCTGACTGACCAACTACTTAGGACTGTGTAGATGGGAAAATTTATTAATGGCTGAGTCTCAATGTCTTTATCAGAAAAGCACCTAGAATTGAATGTGATAGAATAGATTCAGGATAAATCACTATTACAGCAGAGAAAAGTTTGGAATAGCAGAGAAAGTCACTTTGCATCAGATCGAAGACTTTAACTACTTAAAATTATAAATATAAATTCATATTTTGAAATCCCCTTTTTCACTTTTCTGTCACTTTTCAACATCATGGACTTGTTCTTATAACTTAGATTTTTTCTTTCATTCTTTGTTTTCTTGTTTGCTAGCTTTAAATAATCCTGTAATTTCAGTTATCCTCATTAATGTAGGAAAATATTGTTCATTAAACTGTTGGTTAATTGAAATGAATGTTTATGTTTCTTTTTACTTTTATATTCTAGTTATCCAACATTATTGTTTATACTAAACATTTAATAAAAGCTAAATGAATGAATTATATAATAATTCATTTTAGTAGCTGGAAAATACAAAATATCAAATAAAGAAAGTTGTATATATGCAGAAAACCATACCAAACTGCCATGCATGAGAACAAGGGACAGTCCTCAAATGATAGCATTTCAGGTATAATTGAAATAAATGCTCTGGAAGGAAGATATACAAGGGACATCTCCTATTATGTCAAACAAATGAAAGAAATCGTTTTAATATTGTCTTTGAATACAACTATAATTTTCCATTTATCAGTATCTAAGATTTAATTGGTTTATGCATATGATGTTGGAATACATTCCTTTGTTTGTTTTGCTATATACATTTGTTCATTTACCCATTGTCTATGTATCTTTCTTTTATTAATATCTATGAATGGAGCATTCACTATACAGAAATTCTCTTCCACTTCTGGGGAAACAAGGCTGAATAATAATATATTTATATTCTAAAAAGCATCATTGAGATATTTGACGATACAAACATACAGTATCTTAAAATTAGCTGAGAGGTTAAGCATAATAGTAACATCTTGGTAAGTAACTTGAAGATTATGTAATGAATCTTGTGTGAGCCCATAAATCAAATATAGTTTTTTTTGTTTACTGCTATGTATTATTTATATGATTTATAGAGTTCAGTGCTGCTTTTAGCTATGAATTTTCATAAAAGTTATAACCACTTATAGTAATATATCTTAATTATTTTGACCTAGCTATTTTACTTCTAGGTCACTGCAATAACAAAACAAATAGATGATCAGGAGGGGTTTATAAGCACAAGTCATATGTGCATTGTAGGCTAAAGTCCTATTCAACTTCATCCTCACTCTAGAACAAGGTGAGTGAAGCTGAAGACTGACTGAAAAAATTTCTGATTTTGTAACAGAGGAAGGGATAGACTGATTGTTAGCGATTCTGATTCTTAGTGAATCTGCCTAGAAGTAACACTTATTTTCACATTCAATTGTTCAGAGGAAATTACATGGCCAAGCCTGAGCATCAGTTTGAAGAATGACACAGCTTCCCAGAAGAGAGGCAGAAACTATTTCTGAATAATAATAAATCCACCACAAAAGGCCTTTATATCCAAGCAAATGAAATATTACACTGGCCTGGAATAGTATGATTGCAGAATACACAGACATCAGTAGATAGTATTAGCATATGTTCTGTGGAACGAATCAAGAATTAGTAAATGAATTGAACTGAAAAGTAAAAGTAAGGTGACTCCTAAGTTTTAACTTTATACACTCACAGTAATGTTGTCATTTATTTAAATGGAGAATTGCTAAGAGGGAAGCAAACTGGGATAGGAATAATCATGAATTCTGTTTTTGACGTGCAAGTAGAGAAGTCAAATAGTCCACATATATTTGCCTACTCTATATCCAGCACTGTAAGAAATTGAGAATATGGCACTAAATTACTCAGATGGAGTCTAATATTTAAGTATTCAAGTTCAGGAATTGGTATAATTCAGAAAATAAATACATGATAAATAAAGAAGTATTATGGGGTAAAGAATGATCCTATGGGGATGAAATTGTGCTAAGACATGGCTTTCTGAGGCCAGTGCATTTGGAGTAAGATGTGAATGATGAGTAATCACTAGATACCTAAAAAATATTCTGAACTAAAGGAAGAGATGATGTAAAGGCCTTGAGATAAAAATGCACTTGACAATTTTGAGAGATGGAAGGCCATTATGACTGAAGTATAGTGAATAAGGAAAGAGAGGAGAGAGATGAGAATCAAACAATCAGACGGATGACTAATTCTCTAAGATTAGTAATAAATATGTATTTATTACTGTTGAAATTAATACATATAATAGATAATAATTAAATATATCATAATAAATATGTATTTAATTAGTGTTGAAGTTGGAAGGCATAGTTAATTATAGGAAAATCATAATCTGAATTGAACCTTAGAAGAATCACTCTGGCTACTGTATGGAATATGGGTATTAGGAGGGGAAGGTTGGAGTCTTGCTGTCTGAGGGAACTTATCAGGCATAGCCTTTGGATTTTTTTTTTCTATCTGTACATTTTTAGGTAGAAGCAAAACTGTCTGATCTTCTCAAAGATATAGTAAAACAGTCCATAAAGTGGTAGAATAAGGAAGGATCTTGCTTTGATAATCAATAAATCTTTTTATTAAACATGATAAAGCTGACAAAATTAGTACCAAGGGAGAATTTCTTTGCTTTGTAAATGTGTCCGTTTTATTCACTAACCACCTATTACAAATATATTGGTAATGTTAGAAGAATTCCTTTTGATCACATCAAGTTTAAAAGCTTCTGCAAAGCAAAGGATATAATCAACAAAGTATAGAAACAACCCACAGAATGGAAGAAAATATTCGCAAGCTACCCATCCAACAAGGGATTAATAACCAAAATATATAAGGAGCTCAAACAACTCTATAGGAACAAAATCTAATCATCTGCTCAAAAAAAAACTGGGCAAAAGATTTGAATAGACATTTCTCAAAAGAAGACATACAAATGACAAACAGGCATATGAAAAGGTGCTTAACATCGTTGGTTATCAGAGAATTGCAAATGAATATTAAAATGAGATATCATCTTATTGCAGTTAAAATGGCTTATATCCAAAAGACAGGCAATCCCAAATGCTGACAAGAATTTAGAGAAAAGGAACCCTTGTACATTTTGGTAGAAATGCAAATTAGTACAACCACTATGGAGAACAGTTTGGAGCTTCCTCAAAAAGCTGAAAAAAGAGCTACCATATAATGCAGCAATCCCACTGCTGGGTATACCCCGAAAAGAAAGGAAATCAATATATCGAAGAGAAATCTGCAGTCCCATGTTTGTTGCAGAACTGCTCACAATGGCCAAGAGTTGAAAGCAACCTGAGTATCCATCAGCAGATGAATGGATAAAGAAAATATGGCACGTATACACAATAAAGCACTATTCAGCCATAAAAAAGAATGCTGTCTAGTCATTTGCAACACCATGGATGAAACTAGAGGTTATTACATTAAGTGAAATAGGCCAGGCACAGAAAGAGGAACACTGCATGTTCTCACTTATTTGTAGGACCTAAAATCAAAACAATTGAATTCATGGAGATAGAAAGTAGGATGGTTACCAGAGGGTGGGAAAAGTAGTAAGGAAGATTGGTGGGAGGTGGGGATGGTTAATGTGTACAAAAAAACGGAAAGAATGAATAAGACCTGCTATTTGATAGCACAACAGGGTGACTGTAGTCAATAATAACTTTATTGTACCTTCTAAAATAACTTAAAGGGTGCAATTGAACTGCCCGTAACTCAAAGGTTAAATGCTTAAGGAGACTGACACCCCATTCCACATGATGTGCTTATTACACATTGCATGCCTGTGTCAAAACATCTCATGTACCACATAACTATATATACCTATTATGTACCAACAAAAATTAAAAAATAATAATAATAATAAATTTTAAAAGTCAAAACAGAAATTGTTTTTGAAAAACAGGAACAAGACTTGAACACTCTTAGTGTATAACTAACTAAGAAAAAAATGGAATAATAAAAGAACACTTAATTAACCCAAAATAATGCAGGGAAGGAAAGCTAAAGTAACAGAATGAGTAGGGTAGATATAATAAAATGACAAAATTGAAACCAAATACATTAGTGAATATATTAAACATAAATGGATCAAATATTTAATAAAAATAAAAATGCTTATATTAGATTAAAGATAAATATCCAGAAATATTCTGGCCATGATAGAACATACCAAAAAGATTTTTTTAAGCTGAAACTCAAAGGATAGTAGGATGCAAACACTAGTCAAAGAAATGTTGAGGTTTTGGTAGTAGGATTCAGGCAATAAGTGATAGCAAAGGTGAGAAAATACACTTTGTAATTATAAATGACTTAATTCAATAAAAATTTAACAATTTAGCAATTGTGAACAATAGTAATTATAATAATGCAGTTAATGTTTAGGATCAATATAAACACAGGAAAAACTGGCAGCCCTTAAAAAAACAGAGAGACAAATACAAACCATCCTGGCATGATTTCATTTGTAGACTTTGATTTCAGTATGACATACTGTAAAATAAAAATTTTGATAAAAAATACCATAGCATGTTAGGGCAGTTGAGTGTGAGTCTACTCTATGGTGTAAATTGGAAAGGTAGACAATCTCAGATTAGGAAGTCCTTGACCTATATGCTATGATGAGGAGTTTCTACTTTTTCATATAGGCAATGAAGCTCTAGAAAGGATTTTACTGGTAGGAAAGACATAATTATATTTATTTTAAAAGATTACTCTTGCAATAATATGAAAAAGGTATTGGAAGGGGTAATCTAGAAAGGACAAAAAACTAGTTATAGAGATACTATCATAATTCTGAAATAAATCTGTTTTTAAAGCAGGAAAATAGTACTACTTGAGAAACAGAATTGACAAGATGTAACTAGATAATTGGCTTGAGAGTATATTTAGAATTTGAGATTTCTGTTTTGGGTAGTCAGAGGGTAACATTATTGAATGTCTGGGGAATACAAAAGAAAAATCCAGTTTGAAAAGAATAACTATAATGATTTCACTATAGGATTTATTGTATTGAATCTGGCTTTTCTCAGCCTCGTGACAAAGGTGTGGGCTGAAAATTTGAGAGCATTGAATCATACAAGAAATAATTAAGGAACAAATGTCTTGGTTTCTTGGGAATAGAGAAGGAAAGTGGGGTAATCTCAGAGATATTTTGATTGATTTAGAAACACTAACATACCAATTCATACTGATGTAAACACCATTAAGTTTGCTTTTTAAAAAAAGTAATTCATTGAATAAAAACATTTTCAACCTCTTATTTAAAAGATAATATAGTATATATTTTTAGGAAATAAGGAAGTAATTTTGCCTATATATTTTTCTGTTTTCAATTAACAGCTAAAGCCAAAATCAACACACATACAAAACAATACACACAAACATATATAAACACACATAAATTGAGCAAGTTAACATTATAACACATTTTGAAAACATCCTATGAAGAACTGTGCATGTTTCTTAGTGTTTCTGTTTTAATGACATGAAATATAAATATATTTATTTTCCTGTGATTTTTACTATTAAAGTTTAGTTTTAAAAAGTTCCAAAATCTATAAATATATTGATTCATTTGAATATAGATCATTTTAGCTCATAGAATTTATTTCCTCAAGTTCTTATATATTACTTATAATTTCAAAGCAGAATTTATAATGTGGATGAATGGAAGTAGGGAATGTCTGTTAGCTGAACATGCTGTACAGAAAATAGCAATAAATGTCCATTCAGTGTTTAGCAATAAGCTTGGATTCTACTCTATTCTGTTGCCATTAAAGCTAAGATAGTAGTGAAGACAGTACAGGCATTCTCAGGAAACCAATACAATATATAAAAGGTAGGAGTGATTGAAAGGAAATTATATAATACAATTTGAGTTAAATAAGAAAGAACAAATTCTAGAAGTTAAATGTCTCAATTATCAACATCTTTTAAATTGTTCTTTATTTTTTGACCTCCAATTTAACCAAATATGTGTATATCCTCATAATGAATGAAATGTGGATTGCTGAATTGCTAATTTAAGCTGGCAGATTGAAGGAAGAAATTAATACTATAAGTTTAAAGATTCTGCATATTCCTTGAATATTTTCTATATGCATTTTTCTATGCTTTACCTAGTTAGCACTTAAGTACAGAAAAGCTCAATTTATGTCACTAAAAATGCTACTGCTGGAGTATGCTGGGTAATTCTACATTTTCTCCATTTGAGTTAATTCATAAGACTTTTCCTATTCATTGAATATATTACGTTCATACTTTTAGAAGTAGCAACACAAAATTTATTATACTCTACAGGGATACCTGTTGCTTATGAAATGTTCAATTAAGAATATGGTATTACTTTCAAATATTGATATTTTCCCAATTCGCATATTCATGGATTTTCCCCAATTATTTCTAATACATGACATCTTTTACTTGGAAAATTAATTGAAATGTTTCAAATGTTTGCATAACATTACTACTGAGCACTTAAATTTTTCATGAAGTTATGAATCCTGAGAGTATAATGAAATATTTACCATATTAATTTAACTTTGTGTGCTTAAATAGGGGGATAAGAAGAGAAAAAATATAGAGAGACTTTAAATTGTATCCAGAATGACTCAGCAGTCCAAAATTTAGGAAAATGTTTACATTGGGATATTTCCTCTTTCTTCATTATCAACAAATAAAATTCCTGTGGTTAAGAATCAGACATCATTTTTATAATGCTAGTTACATATCAGTTCCCCTCTTTGAGACTAACTTGGAATAGTTTAGACAAATTAAGCATCTTCAACTTGAGGCCATTAAAATTCAGTTCAGAAGGAAGTGAGATGGGCCTTCATTAATTAACCTTAGTAATACATGCTGGAACACTTTCTAATGCTGGCTAAAGTGCATTCCTGTGTATTTCCACTTAAGCCATCTGCCAATCTTTATGCTTATTCCTGAGGGAGGAAAACTTCTAGAGCTATTCCTCATTTGATTTTCAAGGACATCCTGTCTAGGTGCTTATCAAAAGAATAGGAGAATGGATGCCAAATACCACAAACCTTAGTTTAGAAAACTTAATGGGTTGGAGGCTGAAGTAATAACCTACATTTAAAAGGAACTGTAGCTTACTTCCTTTGTATTTACTAAATACTCAGAAAGTATGGCTGTTAGGCTGAAATGCATTTTTTAAAATAACAGTACTTTGCTCTACAAGCATTAAGGGATTTCTAGGGAAAAAAGCTGTTTATCTTTCCCAGGATGGTGACTAAATATTTTAGTGCACAAAGAGCCATGATTCTTTATGTTCCTAGATTGTAAGATAAAACTGAAACATCTAATTCTTATGGAAAAGAAATTATCTAACCTAAAGATTTTTATATTATATGTGTACATAACAAAAGAATAAGCCAAATTAGACACCTGTGCCTATTAATATTAATATGTTAAATTCAGTATGTTACACCACTTCTTATCCACAGTAAATATTTAATTTAACTCTATGAAATTTAATTTCACATTCTAACCCTAAAAATAACCTAATTCTCAATATTCCTGCTATAAAACACCATATAAGATAAACATAAACATATTTTGATTTTGAAAAGCTTTGTATTTGAGTGACAAAAAGATTAGGGAAAATGTATTTGTTTTTTATTACACCAAGGCAATAAATTATAACTTGAATATAAAATGTTTTTAGTTGAACAAGGTAACACACTATCTCTTCTCTGTGTGCTATACAGGGGAATTTTTGCTGAGTAAGTTAATAAAAACTGAAGTCAAATAATATTTTTAAAACAATCAGTTTGAGCAAATTTCACCATTCATTTTAGTTTGCACTAAAGCAAGACACCCAGTTAATTTTTTTTCATTACTTAATAATGTAATTTTATCTACTGCATTGAGTTACGCAACAAGCCTTAATTGAACATATCTTCATATTACACTTATGCATAGGTTGAATATATAGCTACTTAAATGATGTCATTTCAAGGACTCTTGTTCAAGGCAAATGTTGTCTAATGCTCTGACTAGATATTATATCCTTAAAACTTATTTCTTTGATGCCTGAAGTCTTAAGGAATTTTGGGACTCTAAAATCTTTCAACATACCAATTGTTAATTTTTTTTTAAATTTGGAATGGGGAATTCATGTGCACTAGTGGAGGTTTTAGTCAATAAGGAAAAGGGGCTATTAACTGGATTTATAAAGGAGGTAGCAGGGTGATATGACCCAATTTGCACTTTTTTTAATACTTTTATTTTCAATTTGGGGTACATGTGCAGGTTTGTTACATAGGTAAACTTGTGTCATGGGGGTTTGTTGTACAGATTATTTCATCACCTAGGTATGATACCTAGTACCCATTAGTTATTTTTCCTGATCCTCTCCCTCCTCCCACCCTCTACCCTCTGATAGTTCCTAGTGTGTGTTGTTCCCCTCTATGCATCCCTGTCTTCCCATCATTTAGTTCCCACTTAGAGGTGAGAAGGCACGGTGTTTGGTTTCTGTTACTGCTATCACAGTTTGCTAAGAATAATAGCCTCCAGCTCCATCCATGTCACTGCATTTCTCTATTTACTAAAGAAATTAAGACTCAGAGAAGGCCTATGTTACCAACAGGTTAAACTTAGACTAAGTTCTGGGGCTTCTGGCTCCTGGTCCAGGGGCTTTTTTTTTGGCATAACTCTAGCAATTAACATAGTGATTATTTAATATTGCTTCCTTATAGAGGAAATTGGTTGGAGTAGAGAAAACAGGTCAGAATATGGTTTTTCTAGTGGGTCTGCATCACAAGAGAAAGAAATTCAGAAATAAATTCTATGGAAATGCACAATGAATCATAGGGAGAAGTACATCTGTTCAGAAGATAATCACAAATGTAAGATAAATCTAAAAGTACTGTCAATTTCAAATGTATTACTGGTCAAATAGAAAGAAAATTATGAGTGGCAAAGTGCAAATCTAGCATTAGATTAGGGATAATTTCAGAGCTAGCAATGACTTACTAGCAATGACCTACTTGCTGTCTCTCTCTAGTCTATTTGCAATGAGTATGAATCTATTGTAGTAAAGGTATTCTATGCATTAAATGTAGGAGTAAGAACAGCCAGATTGCCCATGGTTGGCATATGAACATAAAAGAACAGATTTAAGATGGTTTAATGAAAGAGGTAGGCAAAAGGCACAAGATGATATCCAAGAAAACTTTCCTCCCTTTCAAAGATATCTATATATATGCAAAATAAAATATTCTGAAAATCCTACATATATGCCAATTATTTTATACCTATGTAAATATCTTCCATTCACCTCTGCATTTCATTATATTAATAGAGTTATATGGGAAAATATACTCTGGTATATGATTATATTTGATTACTATTTGAACTATTGCATATTTTTAATATATATATTCATCAGCAAGGTAAGTACACAGTAGTTGAATTTTCAGTAGATTGTCTGATAAAGACTGAATTCCTAGAGGAAAATTGATGCAAATTTTAGTGAAATGTGACTACCAACTAAGAGTTAAGCTACCTTATAGTGACATTGTAAAAGGACATTTAAATATGGTCTTTTTGAAGAGCCAGGTGGTGTAAAATTGCCAGAAAATTAAAATAGGGCTAACTCTTCCTTTAGTTTTTCCAGATATATGAATAGCTGCAAATTTCTGTTAAATGCAGTTGAGTTCATTTTACTTTATGAGTTCAATCTCACTACTAACTGGTCAGGGAAATTGCAGAGACATTGCCAATGACTGTCTATAATGTGTATCACTATTGAAAACATATTCCATGGAATTTTCCCATTGGAAATAAAATAAATCAGGAATAACTTATGTTACTTTTTTCTTGCTCTCTCTTTTTTACTCAACAATTCAAAATAACAGCTCACCTTTCCAATGGTTGGAGATTTTGTCATTATTGTTTACCCTGAATGCAATTTAATAACTTCAACTTTCCAAAGAGAATATATTTTAACTATAATGGTATAATATCTATCAGTTTTCTAAGTGTGATATTCTTTGAGAATAATAAGAAGTTAAACTAATATCACAATTTGTATATAGCAATTACCTATTATTAGGAAATTAAAAGTGATTACTAGTAATCTGATCCTGTGCCACATATCTTTATGTTTAGCGGAGAGTTCAAGTTTCTTAACTTTCTCTTGTTAAGTTTTAGTAAAACTTAACAAGAGAGTTTTATCTTGTAAAAACTGTGTTTTATCTTTACAAGAAAAACACAGTTTTATCTTGTAAAAATGTGATGAGGTTGAAATTTTCATGCAAAAGACTAAAGTAATTAATATTGCTTACATTTAATGTTTTCAGAATCTATAATTATATTTTTCTGAGGTATAATTGATTTTTTTCTATTTGACCTTAAACTTTTTTTCGTAAAGAAACAGCTACTGGCTTTATGTTTTATTAATTTCATTACTTGATTCATTAGTGCTTGATATTATCTTTATTTTTATTACCATTTAAGATTGTTTTATTGTTCTTTCCTGATATCCCTATTTAATACTTACTTCACACATTTGAATGTCTTCAGTTTCATTTGGGAATACTTATGGCTATGAGTAGATATATCAAAGTATTCTGAAGGCATTAAAATATATTATATAAATACAAATTCTTTTATTATCTATCTCTTTCCTACATGTATTATATGCAATATGTATGTTTTTAATTGTATATACAAATGCTCATTTTCTTTTCCTTAAAACTTTCATCTTAAGTTCAAGGGTGCATGTGCAGTTTTGTTACATAAATAAACTTGTGTTGTGGGAGTTTGTTGTATAGATTATTTAATCACCCAGTTATTGAGCCTAGTAGCCATTAGTTACTCTTCCTGACCCTCTCCCTCCTCTCCTTTCTCCCACCCTCCACCATCTGACAGGTGCCAGTGTGTGCTGTTCTTCTCTACGTGTCCATGTGGTCTCATCATTTACCTCCCACTAACATGCAGTATTTGGTTTTCTGTTCTTGTGTTAGTTTGCTAAGGATAATGACCTCCAGCTCCATTCATGTTCCTGCAAAGGACATGATCTCATTCTTTTTTATGGCTGCATAGTATTCCATAGTGTATATGTACCACATTTTCTTTATCCAGTCTATCATTAATGAACGTTTAGGTTGATTCCATGTTGTTGCTATTGTGAATAGTGTTGCAATGAACATTTGTGTGCATGTGTCTTTATGGTAGAATGTTTTATATTCCTCTGGTTATATACTCAGTAATGGGATTGCTGGGTCAAATGGCAGTTCTGCTTTTAGCTGTGTGAGGAATCGCCATACTGCTTTCCACAATGGTTGAATTAATTTATACTCCCACCAACAGCATGTAAGTGTTCCCTTTTCTCTACAACCTCAACAGCATCTGCAATTTTTTCACTTATTTATTAGAGCCATTCTGACTGGTGTGAGATGGTATCTCACTGTGGTTTTGATTTACATATCTCTAATGATCAGTGATATTGAGCTTTTTTTCATATAATTGTTGGTGGCACAAACATTCACTTTCTATGTAGTCTAATTTTACTCCTGTTTTTGCTGCAAGAATTATTGGAGGCTATGTTAAAATTTCTAACTGATTGAACTTTGTCAATAATTTTAACAATTTTAATTTGTAATATTATAGTCTGAAAATTTGGGCAGTGCTATTGAATTTATTAGAGCATTTATATGTGTATTACATTATATTTATTTTTTACTGTTCTCTGGGCAATTGGAAAGGCTATAGGTTCAGTCTTCATAGAAAATTTTATATACATTAATAAAATGTATTTGTATAATTCAGATAAACACAATTAGTAATATTTTATAAGTATTAATTGTATTTTTCAGTTTTGTTAATTTTATAATTAACTATTTAATTTTATCATTTTTGTCTACTTGAGCTATATAAATAATATACATTACCTTCCTGGATATAATTGCAAATCCATCAACTTCTACTTTTTACAACTTTTTTTTCCATGATAATTGTAGTTTTACATTTATTATATGTTATATATAGAGAGCTTGTGTGCCTTTTACCCCATCCCTCTTAAAGGTAACATCTCGCAAGTCAGGATATTGACATTTACATAGTCAAGATACAGAACATTTCTATTCACACAAGTTGTCATTTTACTGCCACACCCACTTCCCTCCTATCATCACACCATCTTAACCCCTGGCAACTAACAATCTATTTTCTATATCTATCATTTTTCTCATAAGAATGTTACACAAATGGGACCACACAGTATATAACATTTTGGAGCTGACTTTTCTCACTTAATATAACTCTTTATAGATACATCCAGGTTATTGCATTGTATTGATAATTTGATTGAGTTTTGGGGGTTATCTTTTAACTATTATTTTCTGATATCCCTATTTACTTCTCACTTCACACATCTGAACGTCTTCAGTTTCATTTGAGAATACTTATGGCTATGAGTAGAGATATCAAAGTATTCTGAAGGCATTAAAATATATAAATACCAATTCTTTTGTTATATATCTCTTTCCTACATTATTATATGCAATATGTATGTTTTTAATAGTATATAAACAATTAAATCTGTTTTGTTCCATTGAAGGAAATCTGAATTTTTTTTCAGTTTTTAACTATTATTAGGTAAACATAATACAAATATTTAGGTATAGTTTTTGTGTGTAAACATTTGTTTTTATTTCTCTGAGATAAATGGCCAAGGGAATGATTATTGGGTAATATGGTAGTTGAATGTTTATTTTTCTGAGAAACAGTCCTACTGCTATATAGAATGGCTCTACTGTTTTATATTCCCACCAGGAATCCAGTTTCTCCCTATCTTCACCCACATCTGATGTCATTTTTTTCCATTTTAGCCATTCTGATAGGTATTACGTTTTACTCACTTAAAGCTTAAAGAAACTATTCACACTTAAATCATTAATATAAATTTGGGATTTGAAGTCATAAACATAGAATCTCTAAGAAATATTTTAGAAAGAAAATTTTTTAAATTGCTGAATTGTGGTCACATTCAATTTAGGGAAGAAGAAGAAGGGAGGAACCTGAAAAAGAAATGGAGAAATGACACAAAAGTCAACAATTTGCAATGGAAGCAAATAAAATAGAAAGTTGCAGACATTAGTGACTTTTTAATTAATTTTGTATAATGCAGACTGCTTTTTGGCAGTGATATGTGGTTTTTTACTTTGTGTTTCTTTCCTGGCTAATGATGATGAACACCTTTATTTGTATGTACTCCTTGCGTTAACTATCTGTCACATCTTTTGTCCATTTTCTACTTGATTTTTCTTTTTTATACTAGTGAGTTTTGACATATCTTTATATATGCTAGTTACTATTCTATTGTTGGATATATGGTTTGCAAATACTTTCTCCAAGTCTACAGCTTGTCTTTTTGTTTACTTAAGTCTTTTGTAGAGCAAAATATTTTAATTTCAATGCACTTAATTTATCCATTTTTTTATTATAGATAATTTTGGGGGTCAAGTTTCAGAACCTTTCCCTCAGGCTAGATGATCATGATGACTATTTCTATTCCTTTTTCTAAAAATGTTATAGTTTTACATTTTACATTTGATGATCTATTTTGAGATAAACTTAAATAAGATATGAAGTTTAGGTTGAGGTTTATTTTTTTAAAGCAGGAAGTGTCAAATGGCTCCAGCATCAATAGCATGCTTTTACTACCTACATGCTCTAGATTATCACATATCATATTCATAATATCAGTTCCTCTGTTTACATACAATCTTGGCATCTATCTATATGTGTGACAGGTGTTTGAAACTCAAATTTTCAAACTTACATTAATTATTTTCCACTCCAAACTCAGTCTTTTTCTATATTTCTTTTGACATTTTTAGATCAACTGTCCTCCAAGCAAAGGGAATGACAACGTGGAAGGTAGTCGATGTATTTTTTTCAACTGTCCCTCTATAAATCTTTTATGTGACATTTCCTATGGATTCTAACTCCAAAATAGCTCTTGAATCCATCTCCTTCTACCCATTTCTGCTTCCACTCTCATAATACATACATTATCTCAACATCTGAATAGTTGTTTTTTTATACTAGACTCAGGCTAAGATACAAAGCTTCACCCTCCCCATCCAATCCTTTCCTATAAAGAGTAACCAAAGTGAGCTTTTAAGTATACCTTTTCTTTTTTTTTTTTTTTTAACCTTCACCTTTCCTTTCTCTCCATTTTTATCTTTGGCTCTTTCTTAACATTAACTCACAGTTTACATGTTTTAAGTTACTTGGTCCCTCTATGTACCTTGTGATTTTCTGCAGGTCTGTATGTTTGCAAACAGTATTTATTCTCCTTTCTATCTAGAAATCATTCTTTTGGATTCAGTTCAACTGCATTTTTTTTTTTTATCTAAATGTTTCTGGTTTTCACTCTCCCTACTCTGTAATTAGAGGTGTCAGAAAGAATTTACCTTTTTTTCCCTTTACCTTTTCTGCCTTTTACATTCAACTGCTATGCCATTTATTACCCTATATTGAGATTATGTGTATATATTTGTTTCTCCAATACTGTGGCTTTTAAAAAAAAATAAAAAAGAGAGAGACTATCTTTTTTGGTCTTTATATCCTCTGTCTCACATGAGGAAAATAGTGTTAAATAAAAGTTTATTTTTATTTAAAACAAACTTTTCTCCCCATCCTCACCCATATCTGATGTCATTTTTAAATTTTTATTTAAAATAAACTTTTATTTAACACTTACTATTTATAAGTGTTTAACCTAATGGTAGGGACTTAAGATATTTTTTATTTGTGCTGACACCAGCCACAGGGCTAGATCTTTCTGAAGCTATCTTTAGTGATCTGACTTGTTACTAAATGATTCCATTCATAAGCTTTCCATATTCATCACAGAGATTAAATATTAAAATTTTAAAAATTCATTATTCTGAGAATGTGCAATCTGGGGGTCTAGAGATTTAAGTGCATCAACAAGTATATTCAATGGGCCATTAAATCTCATCAGATTTATTCCAACCTACTTCAGATCAATTTCTTCCTCTCATTTCTATCTTTAGCATTTAGTTCAAGCCGACAGCACTTTGTGTAAATTATATGATAGTTCATAGATTATTCTCTCTACCTGTAGGTTCTCTCACTTCAGTTCTATTCTGTATTCAAAAACAAAGGACATAAGAAAGAAGCTACCAAAATTTTGCTCAAAAATCTTCAATAGTTTATGTTTCTCCAAAATTTAGTATAAATTCTCAATTTCTTATTTATAATCCAAATATACCAGTAGTTGTGAAAAGAGGGGGAAAAAACATGTATAAGTTTGGGACAAATTCATTTAAAAGTAATGCCTGACTTATACTGGATTTAGACTATTTAGCCAATTTATTCCACTCTGAATGAATAGTTGCATGTTTTGTTGCAGATATAGTATCATATTTGGTCATAAGGTGTTGCCTCCAAGTTCATTTGTGTGCCATACATTTAATACACTTCATATGTACCATATTAACAGCAATCACAAAAATAAAACTAGAACAATAAAAGAAAAAGAGAAAGAGGAAAAGAAAGAAATGAAGACAAGAAAGAAAATGACAAGAAATAAAACAAAAGAAAAAAGTCACAAAGGGTTTTGAGTAAAATGTTATGGACATATAGTACCTCAACAACTGTCTAGCATTCAGGACCCCCCACTTTCTGTCCATCCTCTAGCACCATATACTATGTTTATTCTTCCCACAGTTAGCAAATGCTGAGTATCCCAATTTAATTGTTTTATCTGAATTGGCAATTGCATGCTATATTTAACTGGTTTAATTTCAAATTTGTATTAATAATTCTAATAGTCACACTTGCCATTGAAATTATTATCATTTTACAATTACTGATATTTATTTATTTATTTATTTATTTTTATTTTTTGAAAGAAAGGAAAAGAGAGGAAAGAAAGTGAGAGTGAAAGAAAGAAAGAAAAAGAATGTACGAGAGAAAGAAAGAGGAAGAAAAAGAGGGAGAGAGAACAGGATTCTTGTTCTACTGCCCAGGCTAGAA
>CAUYLG010000926.1:0-44230 GCA_963573385.1 Cacajao melanocephalus | reverse complement strand
AAGGATATACTTTTTGGGTTAATGTTAAGTAAAGAGCTAAAATATTAATTTTTTTTAATTTTTTTTTTTTATTTTTTTTTTTTTTTTTTTTTTTTTTTTTTTTTTTTGAGGCAGAGTTTTTCTCTGTCACTCAGGCTGGAGTGCAGTGGCACAATCTCAGCTCACTGCAACCTCTGCCTCCCAGGCTCAAGCGATTCGCCTGCCTCAGCCTCCTGAGTAGCTGGGATTACAGGAGCATGCCACCATGCCCGGCTAACATTTGTATTTTTTAGTAGAGATGGGTTTTGCCATGTTGTCCAGGCTGGTCTGGAACTCCTGACCTCAAGTGATCCACCCACCTTGGCCTTCCAAAGTGCTGGCATAGGCGTGAGCCACCGAGCTCAGCCAATCATTTATTTTCTATGTTGATATCCTGCTGCCCAAAAAATATTGAACAATTCAGCCCATTTACTGTAGTTTGTCACAAGTTAAAAGATTATCCTTTGAATATACAAGAAACATTATTCTGTACCATTGATAACTTTCATTATTTTTAAAAGTATGTACTCTTTTTAAAAATTATCTAAAACTTTTAGTAGTTAACTCTTTTTTATAGAATTTGTCTAATTCAATGTGTTCATTCATTATTTAATATATTCTTTGCAATTTATTCAGAAGAATTTCACTGTATTTCAAATTTTAATAATTACAGGAAGAACAGTTTTACAATAAAAGAAAATGGTTTTTAGAATTCATGTTAATTTAATTATCTGTATGTCTTTTTTGGTCCCTGAATATCCTAAAAAGATTTTTGTTTGTTTTAGAAGTATAAATATGTTAATATTATTCTTGTGGGGAAAATTTGGGAGTAATTATTTTATTATTTCATAGTTACAGTTTTTAATTTTTTTATAGGAACATGAATTACTAGGCTCAATTTAAAAAATTTAAAGAGAAAACAATGTTTTTACTGTTCCCACTTAAATTTGGATATGTATTATAAGATATTACACAAGAATGAAAACACTCATTAAATTGAACTCTAATGATTAACCGAAGGTGTACAGCTCTATGCTTATCTTGAACATTGAACTTTTATAGATTTTTCAAAGTTATTTAAGTGCAACACTTAGTATTTGTTTGCTGAGTAGAAATGATACAGCATATTTTCTCCTGAGTCGATTGATGAGACATTCTTTTCTGCTGAATTATCTCTATGTAATCAATGATTTACATTGAGGCACACCCACATTGAGTCATTAAGAAGAGATGTTTTGAGACCACTAAGAGGAGATTTGGGATACATCATTTTACATAGGACCAGCAGAGCTAAGGCTAGAATTGAGGTTTCTTGACTCCTTTATTTATGTTTTGCAGTGTTTCATTCTGCAGCCTTCCTATGTCTATTAAAAATATCAAGGCATTTGTCCCATCCAGTCTTTTGGTAGTTTTATGATTCTCAGTGATTCTAGAAGATTACAGATCATGGTTCTGCAGTGTTTCTGTAAGTTCTTTTAGAACCCATTTTTGGGCTGTAGGAACTTTCATATTCATTCATTTCATTTTCTTACATTCATTAATGTGAAAAACGAAAGGTTCAGAAGCCCCTACTTTCCCCTACCCCAAGAATAACCACTATTAACAGTTCATTTGAATCAACATTTATATTGTTTGAATCTGTTAAGTGTAAATACATAATTTTTTTATCAAAATGGAATCACTGTTCTACCACTTGCTTTTTAAAAATAGACTCTATTTTTTAGAGCAGTTTTAGGTTCACAGCAAAAGTGAACAGGAAGTATAGAGACTTCACATAATGCCCTACCCCCATTACGTATAGCCTCCCTCATCATCAGTTTATCAGCAGCCCCCACAAGAGTGGTACATTTGTATCAATGGATGAACCTACGTTGACATAACACTATCACCCAAAGCCTATAGTTTACACTAGGGTTCACTATTGGTTTTGTATATTCTCTGAGTTTGGACAAATTTATAATGATATCTCTTCACCATTATAGTATCATACAGAACAATTTCACTGCCCTAAAAATGCTCTGTGCTCCGCCTGTTCGTTCTTCCCTCCCTGCTAACCCCTGGCGACCTCTGATCTTTTTACTTTCTCCCTAATTTTGACTTTTCCAGAATGTCATCTAGTTGGAATCATACAGTATGTAGCGTTTTCAGGTTGACTTCTTCCACTTAGTAATATGCATGTAAGTTTCCTACATATCTTTTCAGGGCTCAATAGTCCATTTCTTTTTAGCACTGAATAATATTCCATTTTCTGGTATGTTACGACCATTGAGGTTTAATGTGTTGATTGATACAGTTGGATTAGTATCTACCATGTTTGTGGTAACTACTTCTCTTTGCTGTCTTTGTTCTCTGTTACTATTTTTTCTTCCACTCAGTGTTCCCTTTTGTGGTTTAGTTGACTATTTTATATGATTATATTTTCTCTTCTTTCTTAGCATATCAGTTATACTTCTTTTTTTTTCTTTTTAACATTTTTATTGACTACCCTAGAGTTTTTAATATACATTTATAATGTATCCAAGTCCACTTTCAAAGAACACTATGCTGCTTTACAGGTAGTGAGAGTACCTTATAATAACAAAAGAATTCTAATTCTCCCTGCCATCCTTTGTGCCTTTGCTGTCATTCCTGTTATAGGTAAGCATTTAAAATATACACAGAAGTATGCATGATTGAATACATTGTTGCTATTATTTTAAGTGAACTGCTATTTTTTAGGTCAATTAAGAATTTTAAAATGTAGGCCAGGCACAGTGGCTCATGCCTGCAATCCCAGGACTTTGGGAGGCCAAGGCAGGTGGATCACCTGAGGTCAGGAGTTTGAGACCAGTCCGAGCAACATGGAGAAACCCCGTCTCTACTAAAAATACAAAATTAGCTGGCCATGGTGGCGCATGCCTGTAATCCCAGCTACTCGGGAGGCTGAGGCTGGAGAATTGCTTGAACTGGGGAGGCAGAGGTTGCGGTGAGCCGAGATTGTGCCATTGCACTCCAGCCTGGGCAACAAGAGCAAAACTCAGTATCAAAAAATATATATATTTTTTACCTTACTTATTTCGTCTCCAATCCTCTTCTTTTCTTCGCATAAATCCAAATTTCTGAACTGTATCATTTTCCTTCTCTCTTAAGCAGGGGTCCGCAGCCCCCAGACCGCAAACCGGTACTGTACATGGCCTGTTAGGGCTGCACAGCAGGTGGTGAACAGCCAGCTTCTGAGCTTCACCTCCTGTCAGATCAGCAGAGGTATTTGATTCTCATAGGAGTGTGAGCCCTATTGTGAAGTGTGCATGTGAGGGATCTAGGTTGGTACTCCTTATGAGATCTAATGCCTGATGATCTGAGGTGGAACAGTTTAATCCTGAAATCATTCCCCACAAAATTAGTCTCTGGTGTCAAAAAGGTTGGGGACTGTTACTCTAAAGGAATTTTTTTTTTTTTGAGACGGAGTCTCACTCCAGCCCAGGCTGGAGTGCAGTGATGCAGTCTTGCCTCATTACAACCGCTGCCTTCTGGGTTGAAGCAATTCTCCTGCCTCAGCCTCCTGAGTAGCTGGTACTATGGGTGTGTACCACCATGCCTGACTAATTTTTTGTATTTTTAGTAGAGATAGGGTTTCATCCTGTTAGCCAGGATGGTCTCAATCTCTTGACCTCGTGATCCACCCACCTCGGCCTCCCAAAGTGCTGGGATTACTGAACCGGCCAGAAATTCTTTTAACATTTTTTGCAAGGCAGGTCTATTGGCAACAAATTCCCTCAGTCTTTATTTGTCTGAGAAAGTCTTTATTTCTCCATTTTAAATATATTATGTAAGGATAACAACTCTCATAATGAATTGACTTCTACCTTAGAGAAATCCCTATAAGAATTTGAAACTGTAAATTCTCCACTAATCAATCCAGGGTTGGTTTAGATGGGAGGAAGAGGGGAAGACCTACACTGTGAGTGCCAATTAGTTCAGCATTTCTGGAGGACAACTTGGAAATAGTTACAGAAGTTTTAATGAGTATACTAATTGGTGGAGCAATCCCCCCAAGAATCTAGAGCAATAGCAATACAAATAGGGGAGAATATTTATATATCACTGTCCAAATTTATAATTGGAAAAAAATTATACTCCTGGAGATAGGCTGAGTGCCTACTGTTTTGAATGTCCACGTGAAGAAATCCTATATATATGTAGAGAGAGTGTCTCACTATGCTGCTCAGGCTGGACTCAAACTCCTGGGCTCAAGCAATTCCTCCACCTCAGCCTCCTGATTAGCTGGGACTATGGGCAGATACCACTGTGCCTTACTTCTCTTTTGAAGTATAATTTTGCAGGGTGCAGAATTCTACTGGTGGCTTTTTTTCTCTCACCACTGTAAATATTTCACTCCATTCTCTTCTTGCTTGCATGCTTTCTGAGGAAAAGCTGGATATAATTTTCATCTTTTCTCCTCTTTAAGTAAGGTCTTTTTACCCCGGATTCATTCAGAATTTTTTATCTTTGATTTTCTGCAACTTATTTATGTACACTTGGTTGTAGGGCTTTTGTTTGTTTGGCATTTGTTATACTTGGTGCTCTCTCAACTTCCTGGATCTCTGATTTAGTGTTTGACATTAATATGACAGAAATTTTCTTTCATTACTGCTTCAAATATTTATTCTGTTCCTTTCTCCGGTTATTCTCTTCATGCTATTTCCATTACACATATATTGCACATACCCTTTGTAGCTGTCCCACAGTTCTTGGAGATTCTGTTTAGATAGTCTTACTTATTTTTGCAGTTTTGGCAGTTATTTCCAAGCTCAGAGACTTTGTCTTCAGCCTTGTTCAGTCTACCAAAAAGCCCATGAAAGGCATTCTTTATTTCTATTACAGTGTTTTTAATCTCTAGCATTTATTTCCTTTTAGTTCTTTCTTAGAGTTTTACCTCTCTGTTTACATTGACTCATCTGTTCTTGTATGCTGTCTACTTTATCCATTACAGCCCTTGGCATTTTGATCATAGTTGTTTTAAATTTCTGGTCTGAAACTGTCTCTTTAAAGCCTTTCTTTTTTTTTTTTTTTTTTTTTTTTGTTTGTTTGTTTGTTTATTTGTTTGCCTTTTGGTATGCCTGGCAATGTTTTCTTTATAGCTGGACAGGATATATGGGGTAAAAGGAAGTGCTGTAACTAGACCTTTAGTAACGTGTTATATAGTGGGGGAGGGGGCGAGGAAGGGTTCAATAGTTATATGAAGAAGCCTCAGTCTTTTAGGAAACTTGTGTCTCTAGACTGAATTTCACAAGTGCTTCTCAGTTCCTTCTATCTGCCCCTGACCCCCCTTAGGTTGGACATGATGGCTACAGTGGGCTGCAGTTGGGATTTTCCGTTTTCAAGTGGAAGGCTAGAGGAGACTGGAGTTGTTATTTCCCTTCTCCTGCATCCTTTAGGCTCCTATAAATTACCAGCGTTAGTGGCCGGGCTCGGTGGCTCACACCTGTAATCCCAGCACTTTGGGAGGCCGAGGCGGGCGGATTACGAGGTCAAGAGATTGAGACCATGGTGAAACCCCATCCCTACTAAAAAATACAAAAATTAGCTGGGCGTGGTGATGCACGCCTGTGGTCCCAGCTACTCGGGAGGCTGAGGCAGAATTGCTTGAAACCGGGAGGCGGAGGTTGCAGTGAGCCGAGACTGCACCACTGCACTCCAGCCTGGCGCCTGGCAACAGAGCAAGACTCTGTCTCCAAAAAAAAAAAAAAAAAAAAAATTACCGGACTTAGGCTCCATTTAAACAGTTTTTCCCTAGGGCAGATTTTGTTTAGAAGAGAAGAACAGAGTGTCCAGGTATATTTCAAATGGTTACATTTCTTATCCCCTCTGCCAGGAGCATGGAAGGAAGAGCAGACTTTTCTCTAATAAAAAAAGAATAAACCTTGAAAACCTCTTTGAATTCCTGTAGGTAAACTCATGAAAGTGTGGAGATCATCCCCTTCTTCTGACAGGTCAC
Organism: Cacajao melanocephalus; assembly: GCA_963573385.1. Lineage (NCBI taxonomy): Eukaryota > Metazoa > Chordata > Mammalia > Primates > Pitheciidae > Cacajao > Cacajao melanocephalus. The sequence continues at coordinate 38,235 of CAUYLG010000926.1, read as the reverse complement.
TCTGGAATTTTTCTCTTGCAAACTTGTCTACACTGAGCCTCTGGCAATTCAATGATAGTTCAGGTTTTCCTGCTCTTGGCACTGGTTCCCACTGAGATTTCTGCTCCAGTAAGTTGTGATTTTTGATATTCCCTTGTTTATCTCTTCGATTTGCCCTGTATAGCCTCATCTCTCTACAGATCTAAGAAGAGTTATTGATTTTTCTATTTATTCAGATTTTTACTAATTGTTAGGAAAGATTCATGACTTCCTAGTTCCTTACTTGCTTTTTTATTCAATATTCCATGTCAGTACATATTTTATAATTTAAGCAACTTGTTTTGATGAATATTTAGATTCTCCACCCTCTCTTTTTTTGATTACTTAGAATGTTCAGGCCAGACACAGTGGCTCATGCCTGTAATCCTAGCACTTTGGGAGGCCAAGGTGAATGGATCGCTTGAGCCCAGGAGTTTCAGACCAGCCCAGTCTCCAAAAAATTAAAAAAAGAAAATTAGGTGAGCATGGTGGTGTGTGCCTGTAGTCCCAGATAACTCAAGAGGCTGAAGTGGGAGGATCCCTCAAGCCCAGAAGTATGAGGCTGTAGTGAGCCATGATCACGCCACTGCACTCCATCCGGCCTGGGCAACAGAGAGAGATTCTGTCTCAAAATAAATACAGAAACAGAAAAATAAAAAGAATGTTTTAAGCACAAAAAATAAAAATCTTGCTTGTTTTAAAATGATTTTAATTTCTTATTTGTATATGTTTAAGGGTTACAGTAAATGATTTAAATTTCTAATACAGATTTTAATTCACTTTATTAACTTCCTTCTGAGGTAGATGCTCAGAAAACATTACATATTCACAAAATGAAAAAAGTATTAAAGTAAATAACAATAAAAAAACTCTCAAACTATAATTTTATATTCAGTAAAAATACCCTTCAAAAATAAGAGTGAAATAAAGATATTCTCATGTAGACAAAACCTAAAAGAATGCATCTCCAGTAGACCGCACTATAAGAAAATCTTTTTTTTTTTTTTCCTGGTACTCAACATGTTCTTTATTCTGTATCATCCTATTTATGGGGGGAAATGCTTAAGGTACAAATTAATACATTTTTTAAAAATGTCAGTATGGAAAATATATTTAATAAATTAAAGCAAAAACCAAAGATGTGAGGAGATCCAAGAGATCAAGACAAGCTGTAACCAGAGTCTGAAGTATTTAAGGAGCTACTCTTTTTGAGCTATATTCTCCTCAGCTTCCAGTTATCATTTGATAAACACATCAGCAAAAGTTTCAATGTTTTAAAATATAAACAAATGTAGACTTTATTTTGTACTGTACAAAGTGCTAATTTTGGTAGATGCATTAAAATAGAGAATATTTAAGAAAGATCATTAATAAAAGTAATGGTCACTCAGTTTAAATTAATGTTAGACACAGTTTACAGCATTTTATTGCTAGTGTTTTAAATCAGCATGAGCAATATCAAAGTACTTATGTAGCTCGTTTCTAAAATTTACAGAAAACCCAGTACAATTCCAAGTGCTTATAACCAATATGAAATATGGTTATATTAGAAATAGTTATCTACATATTAACAAGAAACTCTTCTTGTTGCATTGATCCCTTTACCATTATGTAATGCCCTTCTTTGTCCTTTTTCTGGTTTAAAGTCTGTTTTATCAGAGACTTGGATTGCAACTCCTACTTTATTTATTTATTTATTTATGCTTTCCATTTGCTTGGTAAATATTCCTCCATCCCTTTATTTTGAGCCTATGTGCATCTCTGCACATGAGATGCGTCTCCTGAATGCAGCACACTGATGGGTCTTGACTCTTTTTTTTTTTTTTTTTTTTTTGTATTTTTATTTTTTTAAAGATGGGGTTTCACCATGATGGCCAGGCTGGTCTTGAACTCCTGACCTCAGGTGATCCACCCACCTCGGCCTCCCAAAGTGCTAGGATTACAGGCATGAGCCACCGCGCGTGGGCCGATGGGTCTTGACTCTTTATCCAATTTGCCAGTCTGTGTCTTTTAATTGGGGCATTTAGCCCATTTACATTTTAGGTTAATATTGTTATGTGTGAATTTGATCCTGTCATTATGATGTTAGCTGGTTATTTTGCCCATTGGTTGATGAAGTTCCTTCATAGTGTTGATGGTCTTTACAATTTGGTATGTTTTTGCAGTGGCTGGTACTGGTTTTTCCTTTCCATGTTTAGTGCTTCCTTCAGGAGCTCTTGTAAGGCAGCCTGGTGGTGACAAAATCTCTCAGCATTTGCTTGTCTGTAAAGGATTTTATTTCTCCTTCATTATGAAGCTTAGTTTAGCTGGATATGAAATTCTGGGTTGAAAATCCTTTTCTTTAAGAATGTTGAGGCCGGGCATGGTGGCTCATACCTGTAATAGCAGTACTTTGGGAGGCTGAGGTGGGCGGATCACCTGAGGTCAGGAGTTTTTGACCAACATGGAGAAACCCCGTCTCCACTAAAAATACAAAATTAGCCAGACGTGGTGGCACATGCCTATAATCCCAGCTACTCGGGAGGCTGAGGCAGGAGAATCACTTAAGCCTGGGAGACGAAGGTTGCGGTTAGCCAAGATCATGCCATTGCACTCCAGCCTGGGCAACAAGAGTGAAACTCCATCTCAAAAAAAAAAAAAAAAGAATGTGGAATATTGGCCCTCACTCTCTTCTGGCTTGTAGGGTTTCTACAGAGAGCTCTGCTGTTAGTCTGTTGGGTTTCCCTTTGTAGGTAGGTTGGGGAAGTTCTCCTGGATAATATGCTGAAGTGTGTTTTACAACTTGCTTCCATTCTCCCCATCACTTTCAGGTACACCAATCAATCAATAGGTTTGGTCTTTTCACATAGTGCCATATTTTTTGGAGGCTTTGTTCATTTCTTTTCATTCTTTTTTCTCTAATTTTGTCTTTATGCTTTATTTCATTAAGCTGATCTTCAATCTCTGATATCCTTTCTTCCAGTTGATCAATTCAACTATTGATACTTTTGTATGCTTCACAAAGTTCTCTTGCTGTATTTTTCACCTCCATCAGGTCATTTATGTTTTTCTCTAAACTGGTTATTCTAGTTATCAATTCTTCTAACCTTTTTTCAAGGTTCTTAGCTTCCTTGCATTTGATTAGAACATGCTGCCTTAGCTGGAGGAGTTTGTTATTACCTACCTTCTGAAGCCTACTTCTGTCAATTCGTCAAACTTTTTCTCCATCCAGCTTTGTTCCCTTGATGGTGAGCTGTAAACCTTTGGAGGAGAAAAGGCATTCTGGTTTTTGGAATTTTCAGCCGTTTTGTGCTGGTGTTTCCTCATCTTTGTTGATTTACCTATCTTTAGTCTTTGATGTTGGTGACCTGCAGATGCGGTTTCTGTGTGGACATCCTTTTTGTTGATGCTTTTCCTTTCTGTTTGTTAATTTTCTTTCTAACTGTCAGGACCCTCTGCTGCAGGTCTGTTGAAGTTTGCTGGAGGTCCACTCCAGACCCTGTTTGCCTGGATATCACCAGCAGAGGTGCAGAACATTACAGATTGCTACTGTTCCTTCCTCTGGAAGCTTTGTCCCGGAGGGGCACCCACGAGATGCCAGCTGGAGCTCTCCTGTATGAGGTGTCTGTCGACCCTGGCTGGGAGGTGTCTCCCAGTCAGGAGGCATGGGGGTAAGGGACCCACTTGAGGAGGTAGTCTGTCCCTCAGCAGAGCTTGAGTGCTGTGATGGGAGATCTGCTGCTCTCTTCAGATCCGGCAGGAAGGCATGTTTAAGTTTGTTGAAGCTGCACCCACAGCTGCTCCTTCCCCCAGGTGCTCTGTCCCTGGGAGATGGGAGTTTTATCTATAAGCCCCTGAGTGGGGCTGCTGCCTCTCTTTCAGAGATGCCCTGCCCAGAGAGAAGGAATCTAGAGAGGCAGTCTGGCTATAGTGGCTTTGCCGAGCTGTGGTGAGCTCTGCCTGGATAAGCTATTTTATAACCTGACTTCTTCAAACAAAGTTTACATCATGTTTTAGGTTCTAGTTTTAATTAAAAATGTAAGGGAGAAGGATATTTCACATTTCTTTAAACTCAATTTCTGTAAACTCTAAGATCTTACAGCAGAAGTGAAACTGCACATTTAGGAGTTCCTGCCCCTCCACTGATGCTGGCCTTTGTGGGTCAAATGTCCTTAGGAAAATGAAAGACTGTGCACTCCTGATTTGTTGGCCAGCTCTGTTGACCTCTTTCAGTGTTCCCTTTAGTGTATGGCCACTCCTACAAGGCTTCTTGTGCTTTGGAAACTGGTGAGTCTCCCTGTCCCTAGGGCTTTTTAGTCACATGTCCATCCACTGTTGAAATATAACACATGCATCTAGGCAAGGTTAACGATTAAATTGTTGGGATGAAAGGTCATCCTTTACTCAGAATATCAGAATGGTATATGATTTGTTTTCCACCTTCTTTGTGGAAACAAGAAGAAACAACACAGTCATATTAATAGAAGAATCTTCATTCCAGACACACTTCAGGAATCATGCTGGAGAAGTTCTGCAACTCTACTTTTTGGGTGAGAAATTACATTTATCTTTGCATTGACTCTTCTCTGACTTAAAACAAGTGGCATTTAACTTAGGGTGGCTACCAACAAGAACCACAAACATTAGATGTGCAATTGTTCTAAAGCTCAGGCTTTTATAGAAAGGATAATTCATAATATCTCCAGAGGATATAAGGGATGTAAGATCTGGGAAAGATAATGAATTTATTCTCTATCATATTTTTATTTTATCTCAGACTCTTTTTTTTCTTGTACTAGCTAGTTGCAAAATTGCCTTCTCTAAAGAGAAATAGGTAAAAACCTTCCAATTTTATCAGTGTGAGGAAGGAGAATTGTTGCATACTTTGCTGGTAGAAGGAAGAGAAGATCTGTGATTGAGTCTTGCTAAGATATGCTGATGTTGAAATAATAATAATAAGTTCTAGAAGAACTGGCAACTAATGATATGAACTAGAAGTTGAGTCTAGCGATGCTACTTTGGGCATCATGAGTACTGAAATAATTTTTGAACAACTAGAATTGAATAATACTGTTTTTAAGGAAAAGAAGAGACACCACTGAGAGGGTGAACAAGAATAGTGTAACATCAAGGAGTAATAGATAGCAAAGAATTTCGTGACAGAGGACAATCAACAGTATCAAAGGTTTGGTGGAATAGAAAAAAAAAAGGACCTAGGATTTAGTGATTTCAGTAAGGGTTTAGTGAGAGTGTCATCTGCAAACTCCTAGCCTCAGCATCAGAATCACCTGGGGCAGTTAACATAGTTTAAGTATCTTAAGTGATTCCTCTGAATTCTAACATTTGATAACCTTATGCAGAGGTGACAGGGGCAGGGATGAGATAGCAGAGCACCTGGGCAGCACCTCGTGTGTTAGAAAGAACCTGGGCCCCAAGGCTCTCAAGGCCAGGATTGTATACCATGGCAAGGTTGGGCTTCATGGGCTGCAGTATCTAGGCAGGTCGTTTCTTGAGAATTCTGAGAACTATGTGACGAATTTTCTTGGTCAGGACATCTCAACCATTTCTTTAAAGATAACCATATAACCATATAAAACAATTTTTAACTATTTATAAGAAGAGAAAAATCTGTACTCATGTGACTCAGATACAAGAATTTGGTGCCCACCCACCCCCACCAACTTCCACTTAATAAAACACTTCCATTTATTGCAGAATGCAAAGACTGCACAAAACTTGCTTGTAGTAAGCCTTCTGTCCAGCAATGCTGTTATCACTGCTGTGTTAACACTGGCCAGGTTTTTAATATAAGCGCTCTGGGCCATCAGAGGCTAAATGAGACAGTATGACTAAGCATTCTCCCTGAATGGCACCTGAATGTTTGAACATCTGTCAGTGAGTTCAGCTAGTGTTAGAAACTTGAATAATTTTCTATATCCCAGGGACGTATTCTCTCCTTTGGACTTGGGAACAGTCCTTCTTCATCCTATAGTTTGACAAATGCAATGATGAGGTTTACTCAGAATAGCTGGTATAGAAATTCACTTAGAATCAGAGGAAGATAGGTTTTTAGAGGATAGGTTGGCCAGAAAGTAACTAAATTTGTCATTAAATGGTGAATTTGTATCAATGGGGTTAAATAGAAAAATACAGATAGTTAAAGGGTAAGGCTGGATATGGATATGAAGTTGAGTTAAAATTGTCTGGAAGCAGTGGGATGTGCTGCAGGATGGTTTTCTGTCTTCACAAGGCATGTATGCAACAATCCTTCCCCTTTGGTCTCCAGAATTCCTCATTCCTGGACAGTCCGGAGGCAGACCTGCCACTTTGTTTTGAGCAAACTGTTCTGGTGTGGATTCCCTTGGGCTTCCTATGGCTCCTGGCCCCCTGGCAGCTTCTCCATGTGTATAAATCCAGAACCAAGAGATCTTCTACCACCAAACTCTACCTTGCTAAGCAGGTAAAACACCACCGTTTTTGAACTCTAATTCCTTGGTGCATAACAGAGACATTTTATTGGTGGTTAGTGTCCTCTTCCTTGTCTTTAACCAGCGGTCACAGGTGCCATTGTCTCAGGTAGAGCCAGGCTCTAGGTTTCTCTCTCTCCATCTACTCTAATTCTCTCTGGTCCCTTGCCACATTTTTTAAATCAAAGTAGCTCTGATTTTTGCATAAGAATGGTGACTCTTAATTCTTGTGGATATTGTGATCCCTAAACACAAAGGGTATATATCAATCAAATTATCTTTTCAGCATTTGAGAAATGAACACTGGATCACCTATCTTTAAACAATTCTAATGAATTGGTGGACTGCAATTCAGTTGGTACCTACCTCATGAAAATGAGCTAGATAATGGATCTCCTGCCCTGCTGAGATAATCCAACTATTACTCATTTTCAAAAACTTGGATTCAAAATAGGGTTTCCATTTTCCCTGTGTATTCCATGAGTCAGGATGATCACTCACAGTAGAGGGAGGAAGGGTGAGTGTGCACAGTGACAAGGATGAGTAGGGAAATCATGGAAAGGACAGGTCTGCAGGAGAGGCCCAGGAGGGGCCAGGAGGGGAGGAGCCCTCAGCCAGCTGCGCCAACTCACTCATGGAGGGGTCTTGTGGGAACCCAAGACCCTCATTCGAGGTTATAAAGTACCTCATAAAATCTTCCATCTGCTTCTTTTCACTAGTTTTTTTTCTGTCATTTTTATTATTATTATTACTATTTTAAATGGAGTCTCACTCTGTTGCCCAGGCTGGAGTGCAGTGGCCTGATCTCGGCTCACTGCAACTTCCGCCTCTTGGGTTCAAGTGATTCTCATGCCTCAGCCCCTCCTGAGTAGCTGGGATTACAGGGGCATGCCACCATGCCCGGCTAATTTTTGTATTTTTAGTAGGGATGGAGTTTCACCATGTTAGCCAGGCTGGTCTCAAACTCCTGACCTCAAGTGATCCCACATGCCTAGGCCTCCCAAAGTGCTGGAATTACAAGCATGAGTCACCGCACCCAGCCTCTATCTGTACTTATGTTTAAACAGGTTTTTAGAAAGGCAAACCGGCTTCCGTTGCTCTACAGGCATACCTAACAATGACTCGGGTTACCTGGAACCTTAAAAAGGAGGAAAGAGCTTGGCCAAAGGAAGTGGAATTCACCTTGACACTTTAAGGTCGGGGTGGGTAGTGGGTTTTGTTAGATTCTGATTAGAAAAAGAACAGTCTCAGAGCTTGGGGCATGGTCACTGTCTCCCTTATTGACCTGAGTGCCCAGTGCAGAACCTAGCATGTTTCAGACACTCAGGTGGAATTCAACATTTGTTTAATGTTGATGTTGAATGCATGCTAGGAATAATAGTTGATTCAAGAGTATGTTAGAGCTGGACGCAGTGGTGCACACCTGTAATCCCAGCTCCTCTGGAGGCTGGAAGTGGTAGGGTCAGTTGAGGCCAGCCTGGCAACATAGCGAGTCCCCATCTCTTAAAAAAAAAAGGAAAGTAGTATGTTAGACTTAGAACATTCTGAACATTAAGCAACTCTGAACATTTAATGAGCATTTACTAGCATTCTCAGTATCTTTGACAATTGAGTCATTGTTTGAGGTTAGAAGCAATCAAGTTGGGAGGCTTTCTCCACTTTCTGGAGCTTCCAAGAAGCTGGTTAATGAGCAAACCAATATCCCATCCTAATAAAAGCTATTAGTTAACCTTTACAAAATACTTTATTGAGATATAATTTACATACCATACAGTTCTCCCATTTAAATACTATTCGGGTCGGACACAGTGGCTCAAACCTGTAATCCCAACACTGTGGGAAACCAAGGTGGTGGATTACTTGAGGTCAGAAGTTTGAGACCAGTCTGGCCAACATGGTGAAATCCCATCTCTACTAAAAATACAAAAAAAATTAGCCGGGTGTGGTGGTGCACGCCTGAAACCCCAGCTACTCAGATGGCTGAGACGTGAGGATCACTTGAACCCAGGAGGCAGAGGTTGCAGTGAGCCAAGATCACACCACTGCACTCCAGCTTCAGACTCTGTCTCAAAAAAAAAAAATACAATTCAGTTTTCAGTATATTAACACATAAGTGCTATCATCACCACAATTTTAGAACATTTCATCCTCTTTAACCCCTGTCTCCTCATTCCCCTTATCCCTAACTAACTGCTAAATCTCTTTCCTGTCTTTCTAGATTTCCCTGTTCTAGACATTTCATATGAATGGAATTATACAATATGTGCTCATTTTTTGATTGGCTTCTTTCACTTAGCACAATGTTTTTGAGGTTTATCTGTTCTGTACCATTGCTGTACCATATATTGATATCGTTATTTTACTCCTTTTTTTTTGAGATGGATTCTTGCTCTGTAGCCCAGGCAGGCTGCCAACTTAGATTCTCACCAACAGTGCGTTAAAGTGCATGTCTCTGCACCATTGACAACTTGAGTTATTTTCAACTTTTATGTGCAAACATGACATCTCATTGAGTTACTTTGCATTTTTATGAATACTAACACAATTGATTTTTAAAATTTGTTACGTATATTTCATTTGTGAATTGTCTGTTCCTATCATGTCCTAATTTTTTTAATGGGGATATGAATGTATTTAACTTATTTTTTTGAACAGATAATTCTCAGAGGGTTACAAAATTCAAAAACTACGAAAGGGGCTGGGCATAGTAGCTCATGCCTGTAATCCCAAGACTTTGGGAAGCTGAAGTGGGAGAATTGCTTGAGCCCAGGAGTTCAAGACCTGCCTGGCCAACATGATGAGACCCATCTGTACAAAAAATAAAATTAGCCAGGCATGGTGGCATGTGCCTGTGGTCCCAGCTACTCGGGAGGCTGAGGTGGGAAGATCACCTGACAAGTTCAAGGATGTCAAGACTGCAGTGAGCCATGTTCACACCACTGCACTTCAGCCTGGGCAACAGAGATATACCCTGTCTCAAAAAAAAAAAAAAGTACAAAAGGGTACACAGTACTCTAGTCACTCTTTCCGGTCTTAGTTGGCAACCATTGATACCAGTTCCCTGTATCTCTTTTTAGAAATAACCTGTGCTTTTACAAACAGCTATGTACATATATTTTTTCACATAAATGCTAGTGTCCCATATGTGCTCTTCTGTTTCTTACAGCTCCTTCCATTTTAGCACATAAAAATCTACGTTTCTCTTTTTTATGGATATTTTATTCATTTGTACCTAAGCAGCCAAACTCTTACTGATACCATCACTGTGCAACAAAATATAAAACATCATTCCATTAATGTTGGAGTAATGAACAAATTAGGGGGTCATGGTAAAACACAGCCAAAAGGTGCTGAGGAAATCAGTGGAGTGCATTACAGCGCAACCCTTCACCTGAACAATTGAGTTTTTAAAATAAGTAAAGCCTCCCAATCTTAGAAAATAGGGATAATCCTTCATCACACATCTTTTTTTTAATTGCATTTTAGGTTTTGGGGTACATGTGAAGAACATGCAATATTGTTGCATAGGTACACACATGGCAGTGTGATTTGCTGCCTTCCTCCCCATCACCTGTATCTGGCATTTCTTCCCATGCTGTCTCTCCCCAACTCCCCACCCCCCGCTGTCCCTCCCCTATTTCCCCCCGACAGACCCCAGTGTGTGATGCTCCCTTCCCTGTGTCCATGTGTTCTCATTGTTCAACTCCCACCTATGAGTGAGAACATGCGGTGTTTGATTTTCTGTTCTTGCGTCAGTTCGCTGAGAATTGTGGTTTCCAGGTTCATCTATGTCCCTACAAAGGACACGAACTCTTGGTTTTTTATGGCTGCATAGTATTCCATGGTATATATGTGCCACATTTTCCCTGTCCAGTCTATCATCGATGGTCATTTGGGTTGGTTCCAGGTCTTTGCTATTGTAAACAGTGCTGCAATGAATATTTGTGTGCATGTGTCCTTATAGTAGAACGATTTATAATCCTTTGGATATATACCCAGTAATGGGATTGCTGGGTCAAATGAAATTTCTATTTCTAGGTCCTTAAGGAATCGCCACACTGTCTTCCACAATGGTTGAACTAATTTACACTGCCGCCGACAGTGTAAAAGTGTTCCTTTTTCTGCACATCCTCTCCAGCATCTGTTGTCTCCTGATTTTTTAATGATCGCCATTCTAACTGGCATGAGATGGTATCTCAATGTAGTTTTGATTTGCATTTCTCTAATGACCAGTGTTCATCACACATCTTTATACTTTTTTACTTTATCTTCTTGAGGTTAGATTCTAAATCCTAAAGATACACAAACTCAATTATATCTACTTATCTATAGCCAGAGAGAGAGATAGCCATTGTGTTGTCTAAAGAAGCCAAGTTTACTGAAACCTCTTTGATTAGACTTCAGTCATATCCCACCCCTCAAACTGACCCAATAGGTGCAGTGAGAACCAGGATATCAAGGCAGAATACATAGCTGTAAAACAAGAAAAATCCTAGGAGGGAAGGGAGGAAAAAAGAAGGATTCAGCCACTACCCAGACTGAACTTGAGTAATATATTCATCTCCACACATTTTCAGGCTGCATGTTCATGGAGTAATTTAGGAATAAATCTATGATTTGTGAAGCACTAAAATACTAGTGGTTTACTGTATTATATCATAGCTTATCCCAGCAGTTTCCAAGACAGCCTCCAAAAACTGGCAGGAGAATTTTGCTGGAGCTACATGCAGGACTACCAAGATTCTGTACCACACTGATGAAATTAGTTGTTCGGGACTGGTTGTTCTAGGCTTCTGTGTGCCAGGTCTGACTTTTCTGTGAATGGTTGATCTACATTGGAAGGCTTCCAGATGTGTTCCCTAGACATCCCTGTTGGTAGGAAGAGATTTACAAGAAAAAAACAAACCCATTCAAAAGTGGGCGAAAGATATGAACAGACACTTTTCAAAAGAGGACATTTATGAGACCAACAAATATATGAAAAAATGCTCATCATCACTGGTCATTAGAGAAATGCAAATCAAAACCACATTGAGATAACCATCTCACGCCAGTTAGAATGGCAATCATTAAAAAATCTGGAGACAACAGATACTGGAGAGGATGTGGAGAAATAGGAACACTTATACACTGTTGGTGGGAGTGTAAATTAGTTCAATCATTGTGGAAGACAGTGTGAGGATTCCTCAAGGATCTAGAAATAGAAATTCCATTTGATCCACCAATCCCATTGCTGGGTATATACACAAAGGATTATAAATCGTTCTGTTATAAAGACACATGCACACGTACGTTCATTGCAGCACTGTTTACAATAGCAAAGACCTGGAACAAACCCAAATGCCCATCAATGATAGACTGGACAAAGAAAATGTGGCACATATATACCATGGAATACTATGCAGCCTTAAAAAAGGATGAGTTCATGTCCTTTGTAGGGACATGAATAAGTTTGGAAACCATCATTCTCAGCAAACTGACCCAAGAACAGAAAACCAAACACTGCATGTTCTCACTCATAGGTGGGTGTTGAACATGAGAACACATGGGCACAGGGAGAGGAACATCACACACTGGGGTCTGTTGGGGGGTGGGGGACTAGAGGAGGGACAGCAGGGGGTGGGAAGGTTGTGGAGGGATAACATTGGGAGAAATACCTGATGTAGGTGACGGAGGGATGGAGACAGCAAACCACCATGGCATGTATGTAGCTATGCAACAACCTAGCAAGATCTATACATGTACCCCAGAACTTAAAGTATAATCTAAAAAAAAATGAAAGAAAGAAAAGGTGGGGGAAAAATTAAAGAGCTGGACTGTAAAAATGACTAAGGCTTTAAGATGTAAGTATCTAGGTGGAAGATCTTAGAGAAATGTGTAAAATTTCTCCAAATGTAAAAGTGTAAAAAAGCCAGGATGAACTCAGTCCCCTCCACAGTAGCAAGAGGCAACCATCTCAGTCCCACAAAAGGTCTGTTTTTTTTCTTTGTAATGATTCCTTCAGAAGGTGTTATTTGAATGTACCATAATTTGTGTGCCCTATATGATATGAATTTCATTGGTTTCTAATATTTTGCATCATGAGCAATGCTGCAATATACAGCTTTGTGTATATGTGTATATACGAGTGTGTCCATAGGATAAATTCCAAAAAATGAAATGACTGAGTTAAAGGTATATGAATTCAGAATTTTTATAGACAGTGCAAACTGCCCTCCAAAGAGGCTTTCCTCAGTCTCAAAAACTTTGTATCACATTTTTTGATGTTTGCTAACTGGTTAGGCAAAAATGGTATGTCATTATACTTTCAAATTGTATTCTCATATTAATGAAGTTAAGCATATTCTTATATGTGTAAAAGCCTTTTGTGTTTTTTTTAATCCATTTATATTATATACTCATATTCTGCATTATTAGGGTATTTTAAAAAATTACTTTGTAGAAGTTCTTTATAAAGTTAATTGGTCTTTTTTGATATGAATTTCTTAGTGTATTTCAAATCCATTGCATGTATTTAATATATATGAGCCTGTGGCAAGGCCCCATCCTTTTCCCTGGCCTGGGTAGTAGGCTGCTGGTTAGTGTCCTCTTGTCATCTTCAAGGGCAGGTGCCTTAGCTTTAGCTTGCTCTGTTTTACCTCCTAATTTAGCTAAAGGCAACCAGAACTTACTACCTATAAAGCTATTTGTTTACCCAAAACCTCATAGTCTCTTATGAGGAAAACACCCTATAGTGTATTATATACTTGAAAAAAAGATACATTCCAGTTATTAACATGTCTTTGACTCTACTCCTTACTAAATAATGGCACTGATCCTATTACTTAAAGTAAAGGTACATTCATCTCCTTCTTTGGCTGGTTTTCATTACAAAGGGCCCATTATCTCTGCCTGAGCCATTCTGGATAAATGAGACTTAAAAGAATGAGTAAGGATAGATGGATAGAATATAAAAGGATGAGGGGAGGGGTGATGGTGCCACATAAATATCTTCATTTTGGTGGCTAAGATGCTGGTATACTTCCTCAGTGGAGGCAGTAATTTTCCCTCCTGATAGGTGCAGATGCGGGCCTTTAAATCAGTGTAATGTGTTTCATGTCTTCTGAGCTCATAGGACAAATATTGATTGGCATTATCTGGGATCAAGACTGGGGCTGGGTGTGGTGGCTCATGCTTGTAATTCCAGTGCTTTGGGAGGCCGAGGCGAGCAGATCACCTGAGGTCAGGAGTTTGAGACCAGCCTGGCCAATGTGGTGCAATCCCATCTAAAAATCCAAAAATTAGCCAGGCATGGTGGCGCATTCTTGTAATCCCAGCTACTTGGGAGGCTGAGGCAGGAGAATTGCTTGAACTTAGGAGGTGGAGGTTGCAGTGAGTTGAGATCACGCCTCTGCACTCCAGCCTGGGTAACAGAGCAAGACTCTGTCTCAAAACAAAAACAAAAACAAAAAACCTATGGCCTAAGAAAGGGAATAGTGCCTTTTAAACCTAGTACTTTCTATTGCTGTGTAGCAAAATACCCCAAAACTTAGCAGCTAAATAAGAATTCTTTAAATCTTAACAGTTCTGTGGGTCAGGAATTTGGGAGCCCCTTCTCCAGGTTCTGCTTCAGAATCTCTCATGAGGATAAAGTTAGTATGTGCTGTCTGGAGCTACTGGCATCCGAAGGCTTGCCTGGGGCTAAAAGATAGGCTTCTAGGGTGACTCTCACATGGCTGGTGACAGGAAGCCTCAGTTTCTCACTGGCTGTTGGCAGAAGGTCTCAGTTCCTTACCAAGTGGACATCTCCAAAGAGCTATTGGAGTGTCCTCATGGCAGGACTGGTAGCTTTCTCCATAGTGAGCAATCAGAGACAGAGAACAGGAGAACAAATCCGCATTGCTTTTTATTACCTAGCCTTGGAAGTCACACACTGTCACTTCTGCCATTTTCTATTCACCAGAAGTACATCCCTAAGCCCCAGACCACACTCAAGGGAGTGGTAACTAAGCTCTGCTCTTTGAAGAGAGGAATATCAAAAAAATCTGAGGACATATTTTAAAACTTCATACTCAGCATCCCTTAAAAACAATTATCATGGCGTACTTTGAACATTATTCTATCACTTAAATTGTATGTATCTGTTGGCAAGACCAGCTCCCAATATATCGACGTGGGTTTAAGATCTCTCAAAGTGATTGAGTGGTCGGTGAAAAAGAAAGAGAGACAAAGAAAAAGTTTTCTTTAAAGCTGGGCCCAAGGGAGACACCACATAAAGTCACTCTGTGGATGTCTGACATTTCCCTGAAAACCTCAGTTTTTTATTGTGCTCTTTCCGTAAGGGAGGGGGAGCAAGATTACACGAAGTTTCAGTGATAATTATCAAGTTAAACATAATAGATACAGCAAGTAACAAACATCACAAAGCAAGTAACTCATTTCAGGGAAACTAAATTCTAAGAGAATTTATAGGTTAAAAATCAACAGTAATTTCTTCTTGTTATTTCAGATAGCTTGGGTTTTGCCAATTCTTCCAGAAGCTTGGGGTTGCTCAGTCACCACAGAGGGGTTTAGAGTATTCCCAGTATGCATCCATTCATTCCAGAAATATTTATTGTGTTATCTGAATTACTATATACCATTCTTCTTATCCATCACTGAAAACCGTTCTGTTCTAAGAGCCTTATAAAGAATGATATTCTCCTAACAGTGGTCTTTTTCCCTTCTCAGGTATTCGTTGGTTTTCTTCTTATTCTAGCAGCTATAGAGCTGGCCCTTGTACTCTCAGAAGACTCTGGACAAGCCATAGTCCCTGCTGTTCGATATACCAACCCAGGCCTCTACCTAGGCACATGGGTAAGACCTATCACCACTTCTACCCTGCTTCCCTTTTCATCACCCATAGGTATCTAGCTGAAATGTACTCTTTGAGGGTTAAATTGATTCCAAGATCATCTGTCTTTTTCACAGGATCCATAGTTAGGCAAAGCTTGGAAATGGGGTGAAACAAATTTTAGCTTTTCATCTTCATTTGAGCATTAATGTATAGAGCCTTCTCCCTAGGTTAAGTATTAGCTTTCATGACTAAGATGTATATCTTATGTCCACATATCTTGCCATCTAAGGGTCACAGAGGAGAGCTAAGTTTCTTGATTTAAAGAATAGTTTAAATGCTGTAAATATTATTTTTAAATTGATTGATGACTCTAAACAATGGATCAGTGAGCTTAGAGTTTATATAAACTTGATGTCAAAAAACTAATGTCTCAGGCATTTTTGGGGGGTGGGGCCTAGACAGTGTTTAAAAAACAATTGAATTAATTGCCATCAATTCAATGGGAACTAATGACACATAATTATTTGAACTTTCAAACTTTATTGAAAAATCAGAATGTCTGACAATTGCAAACCTATATTCGTGCAGGGCAGTGTCAGCTGGGCCTCAGTAGCAGTGGCTGGGCACAATCCTCTCTGGGTAGTAGATGTGCTCGGCACAATCCTTCCTGGGCAAATGTTACAAATCATGGCTCTTTCCCCACCAGAATGCTGTTTTAGGAGCACAGCACTAGGTCTAGGAAATCAACATTTAATTTATTTATATCTAAGTGAGATGATATAAGGCAAGTTTTTTTTAACTCAATTGCTGAATCTTATATTAGAAAATCAAGATACAGACACCTTGCTCCTAATTCATTAGAACCTGCCTTCCAACCTTACTTCTGTAACGTCAGAAATTAATTTTCCTCAGTCTTGACAAGGTTTTTCTAACTCCCAAAGTAACTCCACTAAAATGCAGATAGTGACCTTCTACTTTCTTGGCTGACTTCCCACTCAAGGGTGGTTCATGGAGATGATGCGCTGAAAGAGAAAGCTGGATGGCAGGGGAAGGAAATGTTCAATCTGGCACCCATGTGCCCTCTGCCTGGCCAGATCAGTCACAGCAGTCTCCTCCCTCAGCCCTCCTTTCTTCCCATGTTCTCTGACATCCTTCTCCCCTCAGTCCTTGGTCAGTGGCAGAACATCGTGTGAATTTCTCTCCAGCTCCTGGTTTTGCTGATCCAACACAGCAGACAATGGTGTGTACAGAAGAGCTCCTGGTTCCTGTCCCTATTCTGGATTCTCTCCATACTCTGTGGTACTTTCCAGTTTCAGACTCTAATCCGGACACTCTTAAAGGTAAGGACAAAAGAGTGGGTGACACGAGGAGGTACCGCAGGGCAACTTCTAAGTCAGAGTAAATAGCATCAAGTTAAGTTGAGCTCCAGGGTAGAATTGTATTAGAGGGATTTGATAATAGGCTTTAATCACAAGCATTGATATGTATGGGCCATGTAGACTTAATTTGGACAAAAGGCTCATTTTTCCTCTTTGTTTTTTTCTCCATAGGGTGACAATTCTAATCTGGCCTACTCCTGCCTGTTCTTCATCTCCTACGGATTCCAGATCCTGATCCTGATCTTTTCAGCATTTTCAGAAAATAATGAGTCATCAAATGTGAGATTTTAAATATGCCCATCTCATATGTTCCTTAATTGAATATGTCACCTTAATGAATATAACTTTGTCTGGATCTCGTGGAGGTCTCACAAGCCCAGAATAAGGTAGTACAGACCATTTTATGACAAAGAAACAGTGATGAGAGTATTAAAATGCTGACTTTTACTTTCGCCTACCAACTGTCAGCATAGTTAATTAATTCATATATCTATGCCAGAAAATCTGATTATCATTCTACTAGTGGCTTTAGGGTCTTGAAATAAACCATGTTGATAAACTGAATTTAACATCATATCTAGTTTCTAGCACAACATTATATTATTAAAAAATCAGTTTCTGGCTGGGCGTGGTGACTCACACCTGTAATCCCAGCACTTTGGGAGGCCAAGGCGGGTGGATCACCTGAGGTCGGGAGTTCGAGACCAGCCTGACTAACATGGAGAAACTCCATCTCTACTAAAAATACAAAATTAGCCAGGCATGGTGGTGCATGCCTGTAATCTCAGCGACTTGGGAGGCTGAGGCAGAAGAATCGCTTGAACCCAGGAGGCAGAGATTCTGGTGAGCCAAGATTGCGCCATTGCACTCCAGCCTGGGCAACAAGAGCAAAACTCCGTCTCAAAAAAAAAAAAAAATCAGTTTCTGATTTTAGAGTTCCATGTAGTTCCTGTCTCCAATTGGTTTATTTTCTGATTTTTTGTGTCTTTCAGAATCCATCATCCACAGCTTCATTCCTGAGTAGCATTACCTACAGTTGGTATGACAGGTAGGAAAGCCTGGAGTATGGGTTGTCTATATCCTTACTCTCTCACTCCTCTGAAAGTGACAGAAAGATTGATTTTTTTTTTTTTTTGAGATGAAGTTTTGCTCTTGTCACCCAAGCTGGAGTACAATAGTACAATCTTGGCTCACTGCAACATTCTGGGTTCAAGCTATTATTATCCTGCGTCAGCCTCCGGAGTAGCTGGAATTACAGGTATGCACCACCACGTCCAGCTAATTTTTGTATTTTTAGTAGAGACAAGGTTTCACCATGTTGGCCAGGCTGGTCTCAAACTCCTGAGCTCGTGATCCGCCTGCCTCAGCCTCCCAAAGTGCTGGGATTACAGGCGTGAGCCACTGTGCCCAGCCAAAAGATTAATTAAAAAAAAAAATACCTCCTGTGACCTCCATTTCTCTTCTACTTAGAATCAGAGAGTGTTAAAACTCACAGGCCAACTTAATCCAAGCCCTCCATTGGGCAGATTGGGATGCTGAGGCGAAGATGGAGGGGAATTTTTTTTTTAGCAGCCTGGGGGTCCCACAGGAGAAGAGTAAAGACGCAATAGGACAGGAAAGGCAAAATTTGGAGGCAGGTTTGGAGGGTAAGGGGTGCAATAGCTGGCCTGGACTACCAAAGGATGTGGAGTAGGCACCCTTGGCCTTTATAGTTGCAGGGACCCATTTGGCAGGCTGGTGAACCCTCTGAATCCTTTCTCAGGTAGTGTTTTAAATGCATAAAATAAAATGAAAGACACCAGATTCTGAAGAAAACCAAGTATATTGAAATACAGTTACCAAAATATTTAAAAAACAAATGTATGATTTAGTAATGCATGTACTTCTTTATTAATGCATTAAATAACAAAATCTAGTGATGAGTCCAATAATGACCATAATTTCAAAGTAGTGACGAGCATAGTGAGCTATGAGAACATGTGGGATTTCTCAGCTGGGCACCATGGCTCACTCCTGTAATCCCAGCACTTTGGGAGGCTGAGGTGGTGGGTCACCTGAGGTCACGAGTTTGAGACCAGCCTGGCCAACATGGTGAAACCCCACCTCTACTAAAAATATAAAAACTAGCCAGGCGTGATGGCGCACATCTGTAATCCCAGATCCTCCGGAGGCTAAGGCAGAAGAATCACTTGAACCTGGGAAGCGGAGGTTGCTGTGAGCCGAGATTGTGCCATTGCACTCCAGTCTGGGTGACAATAGCGAAATTCCATCTCAAAAAACAAGAAACACACACAAAAAGGAAAATATAGGATGTCTAAAGGCTAGATTTCAGTTAGACGCTATTATAAATAATATAATTTAGGCCAGGTGTGGTGACTTACAACTGTAATCCTAGCACTTTGGGAAGCCAAGGCAGGAAAATCCCTTGATCTCAGGAGTTTGAGGCTGCAATCAGCTATGGTTGTGTCAGTGCACTCCAGCCTGGGCAGAGAAAAACCATGTCTCAAAACATATATATAATTTATTTTTCATCTATGTTCTCAAACCCCTGGTTAAGAGCCCCGATCAAGAGAGATGGCACAGTGGTTGGGCATAGTGGCTCATACCTATAATCCCAGCACCTTGGGAGGCTGAGATGGGCAGATCACTTGAGGTCAGGAGTTTGAGAACAGCCTGACTAACATGATGAAATTCCTGTCTCTACTAAAAATACAAAAATTAGCCAGGGGCCAGGTGATTCACACCTGTAATCCTAACACTTTGGGAGGCAGAGGCGGATGGATCACCTGAGGTCAGGAGTTTGAGACCAGTCTGGCCAACATGGTGAAATGGTAAAAACCTGTCTCAACTAAAAATACAAAATTAGCCAGGTGTGGTGGGCATGCCTGCAGTTCCAGCTACTTGGGAGGCTGAGGCAGGAGACTTGCTTGAACCTGGGAGGCGGAGCTTGTAGTGAGCTGAGTTCACGCCATTGCACTCCAGCCTGGTGACTAGGGTGAAAGTCTGTCTCAACAGAAAAAAAAGTCGGGTGGAGTGGTGCACACCTGTATTCCCAGCTACTCAAGAGGCTAAGGCAGGAGAATCACTTTGAACCCAGAAGGCGGAGGTTACAGTGAGCTGAGATTGTGCTACTACACTCCAGCCTGGTCAACAGAGTGAGACTCCACCTCAAACACACACACACGAGAGAGAGAGAGAGAGAGAGAGAGAGAACCAGAGATGCCACAGGGGCTGCTTTATTCCTGAGGGCATCAAGGAGGCCCCCAAGGAAATGCCAGAGTGGCAGAGAGGCAGCCAGTGTTTGAGGAGGAAGGAGCAAGAGCAGGGCAAGATGATGCTCTTTTAGCTCTTAATTCAGTAGTACCCCTCCCCTTCCCCCTCTCTTGTCTTCTAACACATTCTGTTGCCCCTGCTTGTTCCTGCTCTCCCCACTCCTCTGTCAAGTTCAAAGGGCCTGGAGATGGGGATAGTACCATCCATATGTCCCTCTATCCCAGAACCTGGAGGTAGGTTCTGATAGAGGTGGTGGAGACAGCCTCTGACTCAGCCTGGAGGGTCTCAGCCTGTGGGTCACTCTCGTTCCAGCATCGTTCTGAAAGGCTACAAGCAACCTCTGACGCTGGAAGATGTGTGGGATGTTAATGAAGAGATTAAAACCAAGACACTAGTGAGCAAGTTTGAAACGCACATGAAGAGCGAGCTGCAGAAAGCCAGGCAGGCACTCCAGAGACGGCAGCAGAAGCGCTCCCAGCAGAACTCTGGAGCCAGGCTGCCTGGCTTGAACAAGAATCAGAGTCAAAGCCAAGATGTCCTTGTCCTGGTAACGTTCTCTTGAGTGTCTGTGTGAGCGTGCTGCATGTTTCAGGCAAGAGTACATGAACATTATGGCGATTTTGTCCTTACATTTTTACAGCACTTCATACTTCTCAGTGCCCTTTATATTACTGATGGTATTCGCAATACTAATACTAATACTATCTTAGTGATAATACATGGGATGTAATGTACTGTTCTCTCTCCTTTGGGGTATTTTTGAAATTTTTCATAATGAACTATGGTTTTTTTAAAAAAATAATACCTTAGCATTTCTAGATTTTGCACCTTGGTACACATTAACATGAGCAGCCAATTTGTTGATTCATTCACTTGAAAATATTTGTTGAGCACAACTGTGTGTCAGTGACCATTCTGGGCACTAAAAGAGTACTCATTTTTTGAGAGCTAGAAAATATATAGTAAGCCCATACATAGGTTACTGTTTGAGAGTAACACAATAGCTATTAAGAAAATAAAGCAATAGTGTATTTGGAGTGAAGTGCGACTTTAGACAGGGTAACAGGGGAAGCTTCTCAGAGGAAATGATGTCTGAACAGACACCCAAATGATGAGATGAGTCCCTCTGAGGGGCAGTCAGATGGAAGGTGTTCCAGTCAGAAGGAGCAGGCATGCGATACTGAGAGGAGGACACGTTTGGCTTGCTCTGGTAATGGCAGGAAGATCAAGGAGAGGGTGCACATGGGGTGAGATGGGTGCAGGGAAGTGGATAGGGACTAAGCTGTGTGGACCCTTGTGGGCCACAATAAGGAATCTGATTGCCAGTGGAAGGTTTTGAGCACAGGAGTAATGAGATTGGATTCATGTTGTGAAAAGCTTACTTGACAGCTCCCCAGAGGATGGATCATAGCGAGCAAGAGTAGAAGCTAGAAGAGACGCCAGGGCAGTTGTCCCGGCAAGGGAGACTCATCAGATGGGACCTCAGTGAAAGAGATTGTGAGAGAGTGTCACTGGTAGGCTGAGAAGCTGGAATTTGGGGCAAGATGAGACTCGGAAGAATGTAATGAGGAGGTCAAAGCATAGGCAAACAGACTGGTGACTGAGTCATAATGCCCTATGTATTAGTTTTCCAGGGCTGCCATGATAGAGTACCACAATTGGATAGCTTAAAACAGAAATGTACTGTCCCCAGTTCAGGAGGCCAGAAGGGTAAAATCAATATATCAGACTTGCTCTGCTGAAACCTGGAGGGGAGAATCCTTTCTTCCACCTTCTAGTGTTTGCCAGCAATCTTTGGCATTCCTTAACTTCTGGATGTGTCACTCTGACCTCTGCCTTCACCATCACAGGGCTATCTTCTCCCTGTGTCTGTCCCTTCTCTTTTTGTAAGGATGCTAATCACACCTCATTAGGACCCTAGTGACCTCATCTTACTTTGGTTACATCTGCAAAGACCCTATTTCCAAATAAGGGCACATTTTAAGGTACTAGGGGTTAGGGCTTCAACATAGCTTTTGGGATGGGGATACCATTCAACCCATAACATCCCACAGCAACCACAAACATGAAAAGAACAGAAGGGGCCTCTCAGCATCATGCCCAGGCCCTTCACTCTCAGGACTGCCCCTCAGGCCCCCATGTAGACAGGTCCCTGTTTTTACATGGGACTCTTACCAGCTTAGTTTCCTGGTTTTCTAATCCAAAATAGATTACAAGTATCAGTTAGGAGGAGGAGAGTGGAACAGTGAAGGCAGCTAGAAGGGTGGAAGCAACTTGGCCAGAAGAGATGATCAAAACCTGTACAGAGAAGGCCACAGGGTTGACAGGCTGACCATCCTGGAGGTGCTCAGGCCAGGAACAAACACAACTCTGTGGACACTGTTGTTTGGTTTTGTACCTAGGAAGAAGTTAAAAAGAAAAAAAAGAAGTCTGAGACCAAAGAAGATGTTCCAAAATCCTGGTTGGTCAAAGCCCTGTTCAAAACTTTCTACATGGTGCTCCTGAAATCATTCCTGCTGAAGCTAATCCATGACATCTTCGTATTTGTGAGCCCTCAGCTGCTGAAGTGAGTCCCCGGGCCTTGAATGGTCCTTTCAGGGCCTCCTGTGCCACCCTCCCTTTTGCCCCTGTGTATGTAAGCAGAAGCTTTTCTTAAATTCCCATTTTTTTAAAATGCTCATAATTTTCTTTCACTTTAACCTTACAACATTGTGTTCATGAAGACTGCAGGCAGTTTTCAAGATATATGATGATATGTAGTTTAGCCTCTCTCTTCTCCATGTCTGTCCCTTCATTAGGGGACCTTTCTTGTTAAACTGCTAAGGGCTGAGCCAGGTCCAAGTGGTGGTCAGCCTACCCCTGGAGAGTGACTGACTTCATCTCTCCATCACAGCCTTCCATGGAAGGTTTAGGATAATCTTGACAAGACTTCGCAATCTGCCGAGATCTATGGAATGAACCACCCGCAGGGAAAGACAGGGCCAAAGCATTGCAGTGGCAGCTATGTGGAGGATTCCTTTCATTATCCATTCTCACAGCCATGGGTTATCAACCCTAACCTCTTGCTGCTCACCTGCAAGTAAAAGCAAGAACACCAGGCTAAGCATAGTGGCTCATGACTGTAATCTCAGCACTTTGGGAGACTGAGGCAGGAGGATTGTTAGAGGCTAGGAGTTTGAAACCAGGCTGGTCAACGTAGTGAGACCCCATCTCTACAAAAGAAAATAATTAGCCAGATGTAATGGCACATACCTATAGACCCACCTACTTGGGAGGCTGAGGTAGGAGGATCACCTGAGCCCAGGAGTTCAAGGTTTAATGAACTATGATCCCGCCACTGCACTCCATCCTGGGCAACAGAGCGAGACCCTGTATCAGAAACAAAACAAACTGAAATGAAAGCCCGGGCACAGGAGCTCACACCTGTAATCCAAGCACTTTGTGAGGCCAAGGAATGGATCACGAGGTCAGGAGATCAAGACCAACCTGGCTAACATGGTGAAACCCCATCTCTACTAAAAATACAAAAAATTAGCCGGGCAGGGTAGCACAGGCCTGTAATCCCAGCTACCTGGGAGGCTGAGGCAGGCGAATTGCTTGAACTCGGGAGGCAGAGGTTGCAGTGAGCCAAGATCGCGTCACTGCACTCCAGCCTGGGCAACAGAGTGAGACTCTGTCTCAAAAAAACCCAACAAACAAACAAAACAAAACAAAAAGGACACTGGCAAAACTGTGGAACTTAGGTCTTTCAAAGGCTTTGGAAAATTCTGGTTACTTTTGTGAGCTACAGTATAAGGATAGGGTGGTCTAGCTGGCTGTGTATGAGGAGAGAGGCGTCCTTGGAGGCTTGATGGGTATAACTAACTTGGGTTTTCTCTGGCAGATGGCTGATCTCCTTTGCAAATGACCATGACACATATTTGTGGATTGGATATCTCTGTGCAATCCTCTTATTTGCTGCGGCTCTTATTCAGTCATTCTGCCTTCAGAGTTACTTCCAATTGTGCTTCAAGCTGGGTATGACTGTACGGACAACCATCATGGCTTCTGTATATAAGAAGGTAAGCAGAATACTTCAGGTATCACCAAAGAAAATCCCCTTAGTAAATATGAGCATTGATTCCAAGATTGAGAAAAATGTGATGGAAATAATAACTAATCTCAATGCTTAATTTTGACTGGCCATATAGCCTCCTTTAGATGTTTCTCTGGAAATTAAATTATGAGAAGTATGTTCACAGACAATGGGTGTAGAGCCTGCAAGGGAAAAGATTCTGGGGGAGCAGCTTGCAAGCTGTTCTGGTGTTCAGGATCCAACTTGCAGCCCTGAAGGCTTAGTTACCCATGCATCTCTTCCTGCCTCTCTTGACAAGGTGAAATGCTTTGGAAAAGAATATAAGGTCAGAAAAGAAGCTGGTGAAGGGTCAAACTCTCAAAACCACCAACATTTAACTCAAATACTTAATGAAACCCAGCCCAGAGACCTGGTGTATCCATCTCAAATTGCAGTCTTGCCAGAGCTCCATCTCCCCAGACCAAATTTCACCTAGCAACTTATTTTTCTAAACTTTAGCAGCTAACCCAACTCTCCTCTGCCTGACTTCTTTTTTCTTTTTCTTATACTTTAAG
Source organism: Cacajao melanocephalus (assembly GCA_963573385.1). NCBI lineage: Eukaryota > Metazoa > Chordata > Mammalia > Primates > Pitheciidae > Cacajao > Cacajao melanocephalus. The sequence goes on along the minus strand of CAUYLG010000926.1, from coordinate 13,675 downwards.
TTCTGGAGTACATGTGCAGAGCTTGCAGGATTGTTGCATAGGTACACACATTTTGTAAATACATTCATGCTGATTACTGAGTTCTGCAGACTCGGGAGCTTTTTCAATTTCTTAAGATGATTTTGCTCATCTTCCCTCTGATACATTGTTTTTAAGGGTTAACTTTCCCAAGGCAACTGTATGTTCCTCATGTCCTCCATACCAAGATGAAGTCCCATTTTGCTCCTTAAGAAATGAAAATACAGTAGTTATGGTCAGTGACTACAGATTTGAGGAAAAAATTAATACATGAGGAGATAGGTTCCAACCTTTTTATAGGTTGGAATACCAGTTGATTTTCTTCTAATTTTTCTTCCAACATAGTGACTTCTCTATGACAGTTCCTACTTTTCTCCTTTGCTTTCCTCTCTAGAAACACCACTGTGTCTTTGTCTTCCCTGAGTAGATGTTGGCTCATTGAGAGACAGTGGCAGATAATCCAAGTGTCTTTACATCAAAAGTCTGGTCAAGTCCTTAACTCGCAGATACCCCTACACTGGAATTTGTCTTCCCCCAATTGATTTTTTTTTTTTTTTTTTTGAGATGGAGTCTTGCGCGGTCACCCAGGCTGGAGTGCAATGGCATGATCTCGGCCCACTGCAACCTCTGCCTCCCGGGTTCAAGCAATTCTCCTGCCTCAGCCTCCAGAGAAGCTGGGATTACAGGCGCCTGCCACCACACCTGGCTAATGCTTATATTTTTAGTAGAGACAGGGTTTTGCCATGTTGGCCAGGCTGGTTTCGAACTCCTGACCTCAGGTGATCCGCCCACCTCAGCCTCCCAAAGTGCTGGGATTACAGGTGTGAGCCACTGTGCCCGGCCTCCCAATTGAGTTTTAAAATCTCCTTATTCCTTCTGGAGATGCTGAGTTTCTGCTGGTTTACAGGTTATGAGGTCACTAACCAGGCCCTCTCAGCCAATGCTAGTAAAGTACACTTCTATTATTTTTTTGTAATTGTTATTATTCATTCACACAATTTTGATTCTTAATAGTCCGGGTTTTGCAACTGTTACAATCAATATGGAGACTTATAAAATAGAGCCCTCCATACTTTTATTCAAATAAATATCACTATTAAAAGAGTAGAAGAAAATTTACTAATTTATATGACAATGCTTCATTACTTATGAAACATTTTTTATATTCACTATCAATTAATAGCCCTGTGAAATAAGTACATTATCCCTATTTTACAGAGAAAAATTAAGCTTAGATAATTTCAATGCGTACAATCACGTAGCCAGGAGTTGTCCCCAGACAAGGGCTACTGGGACTAAATTTATTGAAAATAGAAATGTATAGTGATTACCTTGAAGGGCAATTAGATGTTGTTAGGTTTTTGTTTTTGTTTTTTTCCTCCTCTTCCATACCAAAGGGAAGGCATAGCAGTGGGCTGGTTCCTCTAGAACCTTGTGCTCTAACATTTTAGAAAATTTTCCTTTAACTGTGCAGCCAAGAATCCCGATATGTTCCAAAGAATGTATTGGTGGACTAAGATGACAGTAGTGCCTCTAGGAGGAAATGGAAGTAGATATCTACGGCCACTTGTAGCCTGCACACCATCTTTGTAGGAATTAGAAGGTGGCTCTCCTTTTTTTTTTTTTTGAGAAGGCGTCTCGCTCTGTTGCACAGGCTGGAGTACAGTGGCATGATCTTGGCTCACTGCAACTTCTGCCTCCTGGATTCAAGTGAGTCTCCTGCCTCAGCCTCCTGAGTAGCTGAGATTACAGGCACCTGCTACCACGCCCAGCTAATTTTTGTATTTTTAGTAGAGACGGGGTTTCACCATGTTGGCCAGGCTGGTTTCAAACTCCTGAACTTAAGTGATTCGCCCACCTCAGCCTCCCAAAGTGTTGGGATTACAGGCGTGTGCCATCATGCCTGGCCTATTTTTATATTGTTTTTTTTAAAGCAAGTAATTCTGCTAACAAAAATGGTTGAGTTTCTGGAGACATGTCAATTCCTTCTCATTGTGAAAACAAGCTAATCAAGTCTGTGTGGTCACATGTGAAGAAATTACACCTGCGTAAACACAACCCAGGCCAGCGTACGTACGTCTATGAAGGATGCGTTGATGTAATCTGTGTATTCTTGACCCCTTTTCATGGAAAGGATCACTCGATTGAAGTCATCTGCAAAGCAGTATCTTCCTTTAGTTATTATAAAAAGGGTCTCACCTTGACAAATTTAGTCCGTTGCTACAAGCTTCCAAAATATAGAGCCTATTAATAAAATCACTAGGTAAAGCCAACTCTTTGGAAAGTTTACATTATGAAAAAGCCCTTAGCTTGCGGCCAGAGGACACCGTGCTCCTGACCTTGGTGCACAGGGGTCAGTGGCCAATGGGTTCTTTGGGATGAAAGCCTCCAGCCCCAGCCCCGCCCCGCCACACCGCGGGTGCCTTACACGGGATGATCTGGATGACCCTGGCCTTCTTCATGTTTGCAGGCAAGTTGCCAGTCCTCATGTTCTCCTTCATGATCCGGACATTTGTCAATTTCTGCAGCACAGAAGGACACAGTGATGCAGTTAAACCTCTGACATTCCTGAGCACATTGCTCAGCCGAGGGTGAGTGCTGCTGGCAAGGGCGCCTGCTCAAAGGAAACGCCTCCATCCCAGAAGTCTCCTGAGCATTGGGAAATAGAAACGTGTGCCCGGCAGGGCTGCTGTGAGGCTCTGAAAGCCACCTGATCCTTCTTCCCTTGTAAATCACAGCTCTGACATCGCCCCTGCTTTTTCTGAGGTCAGTTAAGAGGGCAAGTGATTGAAAGAGGCTTCCTTTAAATGGTCACCTGTTTTCCCCGTGCCCTTGGCTGGCTAGCCCAGGACGGAGAGGAGGGTCAGCTGTACTCACCCTGAACTCCTCCTCCAGCCCAATCTTGTCGAAGTGGGTGCTGGTGCCGGGCAGGGTCTGCAGGTGCTTCTCCAGGGAGGACACATCCAGCTCTGTGTCCCCATAGAGGTAGTACTCGAGTAAGGCTTGGTAGATGAATGTGTACTGCATCTGCAGGGAGGCCAGGGGTGCCCACACTCTCGACTCTGCCCTGCATCCTCGGCCTGTGTACAGCTTGACAGCCCAAAGGGGGCAGCTCTCTTCTCTTTCTCTTTTTGCCAGCGCAGGGAGGTGTAGGGCAAGAGTCAGAGTACCAGCCATGGATAAGGACCATTTATACCCTTGAGTAAGGAGAACGGCAGCAGCAGAGCCTCACCTTAGTGACCATGCCAGGCGCTGTGTACGTGCGCCATTTGGGGGAGCAGGATTGCCCCATCTCAAGTGAGCATACAAGGGAAAGATGAAGGCGAGGGAGTCCCTGAGGTCCCATGCATGGGCAGGGAGGGCCATGGGGAGAGAAGCCAGGCCAGGGCCCCACACGCCTATGTGGCCAAGGTATCCAGGTTTGCTTTGGGAAGCTAGACCAGGGCAAGAGGAAGGCAGGACTCACATCTGTTTGAACCATCTGAGGGCGCTGATTACGGATTCGAGACACAAATTCAAACACATCCACCTTCTGCTCCGTGTGCATCATGGCCATCATGGCGTCGATCACAATGAAGGTGCCCGTCCGGCCCACACCCGCGCTTTGAGGAGAAAGATGCTGCGTCATGAGTCACACGCCCCCCAAAGTAAATGACAGACCGGGAAGATGCCTGCATACCTGGAGGGAAGGGCAGGTCTGGCCCCAGGTCACTGGATCCAACTTTTTTTTTTTTGGTTAATTAAGAGCAAAGCCTTAGTGAGACCACCAGAGGGAGCTGCAGTCTCAGTAAAGTGATCTCAGGCGGGTCCTCTGAGAGCCACTGACACTACTAAGAGGCACATTAGCAGCCAGTGCAGTAAGCCTTGGATTAGGCTGTGCGGATAATTTTCCTCATTTACCAAACAGTGTCTTCTTCTTCTTCTGTGTGTGATTGGCATCCATGATCTGCCCCTTTGGGAGCAGAGGGACCTCAGATCAACTACACAACAGCTCCGGGAACCAGCCTCCCACTCTGTCAAACTGGGCAAAAAGTCACCTGACTCAGGGCATTAAGTGAGGTGGCATCTGTCAGATTACTATTATCTGACCCTGCACATTCCTCCCAGCATGGGCTGCACTGGACAGTGGGTGGGGTGGGGCCAGCCTCTGCTTGGCCCCAGCAAGGGAGTGTTGCTTGGACTTGGGGAAAGCCAGTTCTGTCAGAGTTTCCAGATGGCTTCTCCTGAACATCTGCACGACAGGTGTAGAGCGCCTGCATCACTGCGTGCAGGTGGCTTTTGTCCCTGGCAGTGCTGTGATACTCAGAATGAACCCGTCGGTAACAGCTGGAAACATAGTATCTAATCAAAGTGATGCCCTGGTGAGGCCAATCACAGACAGGAACAAGTGGGGCTCCCTGTGGACCAGAAGGGAGTGTGGAGAGGAGGCTGCGGAGGTGGCCTTGGCTTACATGTGAGTAGTTTTTGAGTTGTGCAAAGCCCACCCAGATGCAAGTCACAGGCTCCCCCGAGGTGTCCTCATCACAGGTGAGGAAACCAAGGCTGATGTGGCAGCTGGCGAGGGGCAGCCTGGTCCCGGACCCTGGTCTCCAGGACAGCATGCTCGGGAGGACTCTGCTGAGGGTCCTCTGAGCCATGGTGTGCTCTTCCATAAGGACTAGTGTGTTTCAGGGGCCTCCTGCAGAAGCCTGGCTTCCCTGGTTTCCATCTTGGTTCCCAGAGGTGACTTGGGATTCCCAGGGGGAGGCAAGAGTGACCAAGCAGACCTGCCCAGAGCTCCATTCCCACCATCGACTGGAGCCCCTCGGCTTTGGTGGGTTTTATTGACTGGGGTGAAGAGGCGCTTTCTGAGCTTTCTCCCGTAGGGTTCTTGGGGCCCAGCTCAGTCACTGACATTTGTATTCACGTCAGCCCTGCCTGTACCTCTGCCCACCTGATATTGGTTCCCTGGTCATTGTCCATGAGGGTGAGTCCCCTCTCTGTGGCCTGCCCTTGAGGGTCCACCCCGTGGCCCCCAACGTACCTACAGTGGACCACGATGGGTCCAGCATGAATGGGGTTGAGCGTCTTTACTTTTTTGAGGAACTTCAGCATCCCAATGGGGGTAAAAGGCACTCCGAAGTCAGGCCAGCTGGTGAAGTGCAGCTGTGAGACCAGCCTGGGGGCTTTGCAGCCTTCAGGGAGTTGCTGCAGGGGACACGGAGAGACCAGAGTGGGTGCAACAATCCTCCCCTGCCCCCCAACCCCAGCATCTCATTCTGAGGATGCTGTGGGTTCCCCTGTACTGGGGGTGCATGGGGGAGGGGCCTGTCCAGAGGGGGGCCTGCCCGAGTGAGAGAGCCTGGCGCTTACCCCTGCTGACTGTGAACATGTGCTGCTTTTGGGGCACAGAGCAGGGCCTGCAGCACCCAGCCATGCCCAGGCCAGGCAGGGCCCAAGCAGCCAGACACATCCCCCAAGCTGGTCTGTGTGCTCACAGCCCCCGTGCAAGGGGGATGGCCATGGCCCATTTCATCTGGACAGTCCCACCCCATGCCTGTGGTCCAACACCACATCCTTCCTTGTGCAAAGCTGTCTTAAATTTGGGAGCACAGATGATGCAGTTGGCCTGCTCTTTGGAGATGCCCAGATCTGCCCTCAGAGCCTGTCTCAGCTTTCAAACCCACAGCCCATGAGTTTAATTCCCTTGCCAGATCATGGAAGGTGATAAACAGTGTATTTGGAAGTATATATGTGTGTATGTATGCTTGTGTGCACACGTGTGTGAGTCTATGTGTGTGGGTGTACATATGTGTGTGCAATGTGTGTGCATATGTGCACCTGTGTGCCTGTGTGGGTAAATGTATGTGTGTGGACATGTGTGAATGTGTGTGTGTGTGAATGTGTGTGTGTGTGTGAATGTGCGTGTATGGGTGTGCAAATGTGTGAATGTGTGTCTGGGGGTGCCTGTGTTTACCTGTGTGAATGTGAATGTGTGTGGGTGTATGTGTGTGCACATGTGTGAATGTGTGTGCCTGAATACATGTGTGCACGTGTACATGTGTGAATGTGTGTGGGTGTATGTGTGTGCATGCATGCATATGCACCTGTGTGCATGTGTGTATGTGTGTGGGTGTAATATGTGTGTGCCTGTGTGCACCTGTGTGAATGTGTGTGTGTATGTGTGTGCATGTGCATACATGTGTGCACCTGTGGGTGTGTGGGAGTGTGTATGTGGATGCACATGTGTGTGCATGGCATGCATGTGTGGGTGTATGTGTGCGTGCATGCACATGTATGAACTTGCATGTGTGTATGTGTGCACGTGTATGTGTATGGATGTATGTGTGTGAATGTGCGTGCCTGTGTATGTATGCATGTGTGTGTGCATGTGTGCATGTGCGTGCCTGTGTGTGGGTGTATGTGCGTGTGTGTGCGCACCTGTGTGCGCCTGTGTACACAGTTCTGGGAGAGATGCCAGCAGCGGATAGAATAAAAATGATCAGCTCATCTTTTTCCTTTTTGGCTGTAGCTTTTGGGAACCTCAGACACTTATTTTGTGACCTAATTAAGCCAATCACTCTATCTTTAAATCCTCATAAAATGGCCCTCTGTTTTTTCTCTATGGTTTTAAACTTTCTTCTATATCTTTATTTCATCTGCTTTGTATACAGATATTTGTACTCGTATCTCTCTTAAACCCTTTGGGGTGGTGGAACTAGCAGGACCCAAGTGTGGAAAATAATGAGGAGATTTCAGACATAATTTGGAATGTGTTAGAAAGAATCTTCCCTCCCCGTTCCAGTGTGTGAAATGCCATTATGACATTGAGCAGGGATCCCATCCCCAGGCCTCTCCTATGACTGGTCTTCCTCCTAGAGAGGCCCAGAGGAGTCGTCGGGAATTAGGAGCCCCCAGCACTGCCTACAGACCTTTGTGCACTGGCCTCTGGTGTCTTAGCCCACTTGCCCATCTGCCCATCACAGCCTGGTCACTGTACCCTCTCAGCCAGAGCCGTGGCAGTGCTGGGGTGGCAGCAAAGCGCTTCATAACTGCAGAAAGGTGTTAACTCTGGGCATCGCACTCTCTGGGAATGATCTTTCTGGAAGGTTAGCAACTAGAGATGCTTACTGGCTGTATGCAGAACTTCCGGATGGTATAGTCCACCAAAACCACGCAGTCCTCCACGCACACCCGGATGTTTCCATAGGTCCAACAGCCTTGGTCGGGCCAGTACTGATGGCACTTTTCCTGCATGGAACAATTTCACAGAAGCAAATAAATCTGTGGGTGCACTGCATCATGACATCCCCGCCATCCACAGAGAGCCTCACACTCACCAGCTGGAGTCACACAGTTCCCAGAGCTGAGAAACAGCTAGTGCAAGTGTGTCGACTTCATGAGTGGGGAAACTGAGGCTGCATAAAGGGTGGAAGGCAGCCTTGAGACTATGACGAGGACCCCCCAAGCCTTTCTGATTTAGACACCAACAATGTCTCACTTCTTCATTCATTCACGAATCCCGTACATTTTATTAACCAACCATCAGCCAGTCATGTTGAGCCTACAGCCTTCAGAGCTGGGCACCTGACCCCAAATGACCCTCAGGCCAGGGGGCAAGGACAGGGCTTCCCCTAAACATTTACCATTGGATTCAGCAATTTGTATTTTTCCTGCTCAGTTCACTAAGGACAAAGTTAATTTGCCCCACTGCCAGTCTGCCACTCAAGACTAATGAACCTATGATTGGCCTAATGATCTTTGTTTTTCTCTAGCAGGGACGAAGCTGCGGTGGCGTCTGCAGAAGAGGGCGTGTTGCTACAGACAGGCCCATTTCTTTACCTTCCCAACCTCTGAAGCAATAATGACCCAAAATACATGTTCTGGGAGCCCTTTCATTCTGCAGCACTGCTCGAAGCACCTGCGCGGCGGTGAGTCCTCCATCAGCGCGGACTTCACGAGTGAATGAGGACCCACCTCAAGGGGAAAAAGATCTACTTCATGTGCCAGAGAAACATCTCTGGAATGGAACAAGCCTGCCAATCATTGGAGAGTTTATCCTGGGAATGGCCCCTGAGCGGCACAGCTCATGGTCAAGTCTCCAGGATTAATAGTCTTATGAAACAAACAGCATCTGGTATTTAGCAGAGACCAGCATCCTTGTGTTATGACGGCCACAGACAACTTCCTCCTCCCTACTCCTGGCTCTGGGCAGGGCTGCTGGTCACAGGGCATCTCTGACATAGTCCAGAGGAACTGCAAATGCCTACAGGTCTCAGTTTGGGCAAGTATTGGCCCTATTAGGAGCCCTGGGGACCGTCCTGAGCCTCTCACCTTGAAAGGTTCTCCAGTAGGAACTGTGAAATTATCTTAGCCTCTCAAGGGCTCAGTGTTGGTGGCTGCCTTTATGCCCCCTCCCTCTGGCTCCCTCCCACCCGATCATGAGATGCCAGGGCAGCTGCCTTTTGCAATGCAGAGCCCAGGATGTGGAAGCCAAGGAAACCACAACAGAAGTGTGAGCAATTAAGAAAAAGGGAACTCTATTGAGAAATGATTTCATCTGAATTGGTGAGAACCGGGACGTGGCAGCAGCCCAGCACTGAGTCACAGGAGTGGAAAAATCCAGTAGGAGGCGATGGAAGAAGACAGAGAGAAAATGCCAGTGACGTTTTCTGCACAGTGATGGAAAGGGGGAAGCGGGGGCGTCCTCCAGTCCCACAGCTTCTGTGCTGGTCTCATGCTTGGAGCACCAGCCCCAGGAAGACTGGTCCCTCTGACTGCGGGTCACAGGGGACCCTTAGATGCCTGGCGAAGGGTCAGCCTCCTTTTCCCTAGTGTGGGTGTCCTCCTACATGGCTGCTCCAGCGCAGGCAGGGTGAAGAGTCCTGCACTGGGAATCCCCTGCTTCCCTCTGTTACTCTTCCCTGTGACAAAGGATGACAGGGACGAGATTCGTAAGGGCGAAGGGGTGGCCCTCCCCAGCCCTGTTTCAAGCTCCCCCGAGAGCAGAACAAAAGCCCCCATCCTATCCCTGACTAGAAACAGTGGTTGGAGGCTGCTTCCTGTGTTTTGGGTGGCACTTAGTAAGCCGGCACTGTGGGGACCAGAGCACCTCCCAGCCTGCCCTTCCCTCGGGCTCTGGCCACCCATCTTCTGCCCCAGCTGAGCTCCCCAAGGCCTGGCACTCCCATTTAAAAATGGAAGCCCTTCCCCACAGTCCTCGCCATGCTGCCTGGGTGCTGCTGGGACCAGGCCAGTGGACGACTGAGGAGCTCAGGACACAGCAGGCCCCGAGCAAGGCTGGGCAGGACACACGGTTCCTGCTGAGCTGGGCCTTCATGCCACCACACGCCAGAAGTGCAGCCTCCTCACTGTTGCCCCACCTGCGGCAAGTCTCCCTCCAGCTCCCAGTTCTTCTTTCATTCTGGAGAGTGAGCGCACTGCCTATGGCATGGCTCCCTGCCTGTCACTCAACACCCCACCCCCGGGCTCCCAACGGCCCCCACCTCTCAGCCCTGAATGTGAGCCCCCATTCCTTGCACCTGGGACAGAGTTGGCCCAGCACAGCAGATGCTAATGAGTACTTGTTCCATTAGGAAACAAATCAGTTCAACTTTTCTTCTTTGTCGATGATTCAATTCTTTTTTTTTTTTGAGACAGAGTTTTGCGTTTGTTGCCCAGGCTGGAGTGCAATGGCGCTATCTCCGCTCACCAAAACCTCCGCCTCCCAGGTTCAAGCTATTCTCCTGCCTCAGCCTCCCGAGTAGCTGGGATTAAAGGCACCCGCAACCATGCCTGGCTAATTTTGTATTTTTAGTAGAGACACGGTTTCTGCAAGTCGATCAGGTTCGCTTTGAACTCCCGACCTCAGGTGATCTGCCCACCTCGGCCTCCCAAAGTGCTGGGATTACAGGTGTGAGCCATTGTGCCCGGCCAGATTTAAATTCTTATCATGTACATGCATCCTTTTTTGAATTAGAAACAGCTAATTAAATATATTTGGATGGCAAGTCAACATTTCTTCAATATACCATGTTTTCAAATGCATTTCTCTCGTCTGGATAACAAGCATGAAATCACGTTCATTTCCAGTCTGAGGTCTGCCGCGTGACATGCTGGACGTCCTAAAACTCAGCTTCTGAGATCCATGCCTCCCATCACGTAGCCAGAGCCACGGGGCTGGCCAGGGACCACTCTCCTTTGGGACAAAAAAGGAACCCTTGTGTCACTGTTTTATCACAGATTAGATAACAGTGAGACACTGGGGGTGCAGGGGATTTGTTTCCTGATGAAAATGCTTTCAGCCACTGCCTGTGTTTGGGGTTTTCTGCAGTGATAGTGAGCGGAAGGGAGGGAAATAGGAAAAGGAAGTGGTAAGAACGTCCAACCGCACAGCAGCTGACAGGAAGTGATACCGGCATCAGATGCCAGGAGCTCACCTCTTTCCTTTCTTTCAAGTTCGTTAACATGACGATGGTCGCAGACTTTTGCTCCCAGATCATTCTCCAGAAGTCATCAACAGTTTCCTGTTTGGGGCCTGTGTGTAGAGGACGATTCCGAAGTCAAAAGGCATCAAGGGAAGTCGCTCTGGGGTCCCAGCCCCGGCACCCTGGCCACTGGCTTCTTCTCGGCCTTGTTGGGACACACACTTCATTCCCTGAAGTATTCCAGAAATGGTGGGGGCTGCCTGTCCTACCACTCACCCCACTCCAGCCAGGAACCCCTCCGAGGGCAAGGTCATTAGGCCCAGGTGGAGTTCCGTACATTCGCAGGTAAGAAGCAAGGTTCAGATGAGGGCCGGCTCTCCAGCCAAGTGTCAGAGAGCTGGCGACAGCTTTGAGAGAGGCAGAGACTGCCTGGCCTCACCCTGCATTCCCAATCTTCTTTTCTTTGTCAAAATCTTACTCTCAGCATGATGCTGTCCAATAAGAGATGAGCTAAAGTCCCTGGAGAGGGGCATCTGAACAAAAGATAAAATGTCACTAGGAGAAAGTCCTCTGCACCTGTGCACTTCCTGTCTGAGCCGCAGCTATTCTGTATCCCTGAGCTAAGCACTACATGCTGAGGGGGACGGGCCAGGAGGTGAGGAAGGCCCTGCCCTGCTGCTGTCCCACCCTGGGCTGCCTCCCTGTGGGTGTCTGCTTGCAAGAGAGAAACCCTTGCTTTCATCTGTTTCGGCCAGGATTGTCAGGTTTCCTGAGGTTTCCAGCTGGGCACGTTCCTGATGTCCCCTGTGTGTGCACATGTGTGTCCTTTTTTCTTAGAGATTCTGCATTTGTAACAACTTCCCAGGTGATTTTGATGTACGCTGAAATTCAGAGCTCACTGCTCTAAAGACTCCTGGCCTGAGAGTGAGGAGGTCTGAGGAATTTACTTTCAGCTCCAGTGATACCTAACTGCACGCCCTCCAGGTCCTGCAGGTGGCAACCCCTGGGGGAATGATGCTGGGTGCAGTACTCAACAGACAAGGGAGAGCTCCGTGCGAGCTGAAGGGCATGTTTTCACGGCTGAAGTACCTTTCAGATTAACTTATGGCCTTGATCTGAAAAGCTACTCACCCCGCCACCCTCCAAACTTGGGAGCCACATAGCGCTCAGCCAGCCGAGAGAAATTCGAAGTCATCTGATGCAAGTATTAACGTGCCGAGTGGCAGCCGGGGCCACCCCATGGCCTGTGTTCACACCGTATAGGTGTGGGGATAACTGAGTGTGTGTTTCTCTCTCTACACACATCCATTGTGTGAATGGACATCGAACGGGTCTTTGAGGTATAAACACACACACAAAAATCCAATATAAATCCTTGGTCTTGTTGGCATACAGATAAGGAAATAAGAGCCATTCACATCATTTTACCAAAAATACATTCAGAAATTAACTTAATAAAAAGCTTACCTTGAGCTGCTATGAATTTATTCTTCTCTTTGTAACCCTAGAAAAAATAAAGTCAGATTTATATTTTTTTCAGAAATTATCTTTGCTGAAAGGATTCGTTGTTGTTGCTGTTAGGGAAGCAATACATACTCACCGTGGAGAATTTGCAAAACACAGGAAAAGGTTAAGAAGAAAGAAAACTCACCAGCAATCCCAGAAATAACAAATCCTATTTCATAGTCTCCTCTCTAGTCTGTTTCTCTGCAAAACCTTTCCCAGACTCACACACAAGCAGACACTTCTATGCTCTAATTGGGTGAACATGTACAATTTGATTTATGTTGCATTTTTAATGAGAATTTTATAATTTATATTAAGTAATCTTTTAAAGATCAATGTAAATGGAGTTCTAATAATCCACTGCACATGGTTTTACCACCATTTGTTTAACTTCCCATTCTCCCTGTTCTATTTGGTCAGGAATATAAATAATGCTGTAATGAACATCCTCTGTGCTTATCTCTGTCTCTTGAAATCAAATTCCCAGATGCTGATGCTAGCTTGTAAAGCACGGGCGGTTCCATGCCCTTCATGCTTGTGGCCAAACTGCCCAGAAAGGTTGTGACAGTTTATACACCTGGCAAAGACAAGAAAGTGCTCACTGGTCATGCCTCACCCTCAGCTGGGCCAGGGGAACCGGAAGCCTCTGCCCACTTACATCTATGTAGGAAGCATTGATGTAGTCCGAACAGGGAATTCCATCCACTTGGCTCAGAATCACCCTCGAATGATCATCTGTAAAAAACCCAAACAAAGCCAAGATGTCAGGGCCAAGAATGACAGTGCTGTCTGTTCATCTGCAGTGTCAGCTGCTAGGAAAGGCAAAAGCAGCTTCACAGCGACACCGGGGGTGGCAGAGATGTTCTTCCTCAGTGTTCCCATGGAGACCACTAGTGTCCCTCAAGAGAATGCACCTGCTTTGGTGAACACTGACTGTCTCAGCTGCGGGATGAAGACAAAGGTAGGATTTCAGTGTCCAGAATGGGGGCTGCTGGATCATTACATAGACAAGAACAGCGGATCATAGATGAGAACAGCAGAACCTGCCAGGTCCCTGGCAGTGCAAGGGCTGTCTTTTATGAACCTCACTCTGGGCCCCAGTATTGACAAGTGTGGGTGCAGTTAGAAAAGCCCCAGGACAGAATGAGTGAGTCCACTCTCCCAGTCTTCCCAGGAAAATGAGTACCAGCCCCATGAGGACAAGTAGATGTGGGGGTCTAGGACTGGGGACTGTGACCCTCAGTGCCCCCACCAGAGCCTGCCCCAGAACTGGAAGGTGAGCATAGTGAAGGCCACCCGGTAGAGCCAGCCTGTTGCAAAGCAGGTTCCCAGGGTGGAAGGCTGAACATGGAGTGCTCTGTGTGTGGGGTTGTGTGTGCATCTGGATGTTTGTGGTGTGACTTGTGTATTGTGAGCCTGATGTGTGTGGTGTGTATCTTGGTGCAAGTGTGTTGCGTCTGTTTGTGGCATCTGCAAATATGTAAGCATGGTATGTGCTGTGTGTATTTTTGTGGTGTAAGCGGTGTAGTGTAGGATGTGTATGTGGTGTGTACTTTGGTATGAGTGTGTTGTGTGTATATGTGTATGGTGTGTAATGTGTGGTATAGTGTGGTGTGTTTGTGTAGTGTATGTGGTATGTGTATATGTGGTGTGAATGTGTGTGTGGTGTGTGTATGTGTGTTGTGTGTGTGTGTGGTGTGTTGTGTGTATCTGTGTATATGGTGTGTAGTGTGTGTGGTATATGT